>SGPK01000170.1:0-46704 GCA_004802695.1 Phellinidium pouzarii
ATGAGGAATGATGATGTAATCCCTTCCAGAACCTTCCGCTTAGTAATGATTACCTAATGATTACCTAATGATTACCTGATCCCCTACTGACTAATGATTACCTAAGCAATGACTAATCCCTTATTATGTAATGATTATGTAATGATTATGTAAGAGTGCCATGAAAGCGAAATTAAAATGAAAAAATGTCTATATCATAACACTTAGCATTCCCGAAATTCGTTGCAGCCATTCCATCTGACCAAAACTGTAGAGCCACGACCGCACGTGGAAGATTATCGTCTGGACTGACTTGAGGGAGACGTTGTATTTCTTCGTGAGCCTCTCTAAATTTCTTCGACCAATACAACTCTCCATAGACTGCCATTTCAGGTTCGCCCATTAGCGGCTTGTAGCGCAGCTCATAAGGTTCGTAGCAGAAATTCTTTGACTCGGCCTTACTCTGGAACACTGAGCGGATGATACCTGTAAGGGGTCGATAGTAGAAATCATTGATAGGCAAGTGCACTTCGTTAGGTGCGTCGGCGTGCAAATGTCCTAAAGGTATGGGGATTTGAAGGGCTGCTAACCTCCAGCCATCATCGGACAAGAAGTAGTTGTCCAAGCTACTATCACCGAGCTTCTTGTTTATCTTTTCAAAATTCACGAATGCAAGGTCACCAGGATTGACATAGTCTACAATGATTTTTTGCAGTTCATTGAGGTTCTTCTGGGTTTGGCTCTGCTTCAACCAAAACCATTGATTGACTTTGAAAGACGCCAGATTCGGATGCGGGGCATATAGCGAGGAGTCAATCCGTACTTTATGCTTGAACAACATAGTATGAGCAAAATCAGCATCAATGATATCAATTTCGCGAGCTTCCTCAGGCTCAGCGGTAGATTTTGGGCGTAAATCGAAAGGTGCGTCTACTTGCTTGTAAATGCGAGTAAGACCATACTTATTACGCTCAGATCGAAACACAGACAAGCGCAACGCAATGCCATCTATTCCACGTGTGTCAGGCTCTGAAGCTTCAATTGCAGGCTCATCGGCAGGTCGTATGGGTTCGTTTGGTATTTCATCTCTGTATCGAGCGGGAAGCCGTCGTGTACGACTAGGACGCCCTGTGGCAGACAACACAGGCACGTCTGGCTCAGACAGCATGACAGGAGGGTCATCATCAACTTCCATGAAGTTTGTGTTGTCGTCGAAAGAGTAAGTGTCCGTGTCCTATGTCAAATACTTAAATACTCATTGCATGCAAAGATACAGCTGTTTGTACTCACCGCATGCGACACCTGTCCTGCCTGCGACCCAGATGTGGCATCGGCCATTCTAGCTGCCATGAGCTTAGCCNTTTTTTTTCTCCGCGATTTTTAACAGCGCAACCTTTCGAGCCCCCCCTCCCGAAGTAACGAGTTCTTTGCAACCACGAAGCACATGAGTTGACAGTCCATTGGGACTTTTGAAGGTGCGTTTACATCCAGTACATGCCAACCCTAGGCTCATTTTGAAACACTAACTATATGCTGTCCACAGGGAAAACAAATGCTTGCGGAAGTGGGCGTCTGCTGAGCGCTTGAGAGGGGGGAGTGTTCTTTCTGGGTGGCGGTGGGTGGCGGCAGCGACAACGTTTGTTATTGTTATCAGAGTAGTGGACGACTGAAGGAGATGGATGAGCCAAGAGACACTATATGTCTCAGATTTCCGATGGAATGCAGGCCGCATCCGGGGTAATTCGTTCGCTCCATGCGTCTTAGGCCATCGTAATATTTATATGTAGCATGGAATAATTACATGTCAATACAAGACATAACTACTACTCGGAATTACTCATGTTCTCCCCTTGTGTGGTGTGAAATTATCAGAACCGATGTTAGGAATTATTCATTGACTACAAGTAAGTATAAGGGGAGTATATGCTTACGACAGACACTAGTTACTACTTAGGGATCACACGTGTATTTTATACATCAAATGCAAAATATATTCTTGCGCTAGGTATTATAGATAGCTATGATCGACAGTAACGATCGTCTTTGATTACACGCGACTAGAGTCGCTTACAAGTCGTCACATCAGTCACTCGTCACTCGTAACATCCAAAACTGGTAATATGCGTTTGAAAATTTTTGTGATGTACCTGATTTATATACCTGCTCTTTCTTGACGTACCAGCCTTCGAATGCTCAGCATGCCTCGCACAATCGTGTTATGCTTTGACGAAAATACGATCGAGTGAGTGTTTCGATAATGACAATATAATCCTTCATAAAATATACGAACGTTAAACACATATTTGGAGCACTCGAAAAGAAAGAGGACAACTCACATATCATCACGTGAAACTCAATTGAAAAATCATGAATAGATTTTACTTTTTGATTTTTTGCATCCAGGCTGGCACTCAAACTGATTCGGGCCTGATAAATTGCATAGATTATGCGTTCACAGACGTGCTGTATCGTCATGTCCTGAATGGTTACAAATACCTCGTAGAAAATTGTAAGTAGTCCTAGTGCTTTCCATTCCATTCTAAAACGTTTTGTGTATCTTCGGCTTCTCGCACAGCGCGTATACAGTTCAAACCTGACAGCCTACGTGGGTTCAGCCTCGACATAACAACATTGTACCTGAAGGTGGTAGTCCCTAATTTTAGATCAGCAGAAGAAAGGCCAATGGAGACTGCTGAAACTCATGGCAGTGCTCATAGAGACACGTAATGTATAAGGGTTCACAACCAGCTAAGGCGTAATAAATGTTGGCGAATACATGAGGGTCTAAGTGCCCTCTTGCATCCATTAAATCGTGGAGGCAAAGTACTGACGAAGATGTGAGTATTTAGAAATAGGTCTTTATTCTCCTGTTGAAGGAATTATCTCTTCTATAGCATAACCTGCGGTCGATCACCTCTTGTCAGGCTGAACACCATACATAGATCCGTCAAAATATACTTGCGGTCAGCATTCAATGGTGTTTTGATGTGACGGAAGAAATGATATCCACAGAGCTCTGCTATACATGCACTAATATCTAGGAAAGGAGGTTTTCTCACAGCGCTTCACCTTATGCTTATACCCTATCAGAAATGAATGAGGTCATGAACATCAAATCCATATTATTTTACAAAGATTGTTAATGATATCTGCGCGATTTGTCCAGAGTTTTCACCTTCTCAAAATATAGGGCTTGCATGCAAAGAAGCTGAGCTGAGTGTCACTAGCATTGTTCTAAAAGAGGACACATTGACTACTAAGTAAGATGTAAGCAATGCAATTTTGGTCGCTCGAAGACGAGGAGAACATTAAGAGATTGCACTTCCGTTAACTTTAATTTTTCGTTTCTACAAATAGAGTACATGCTTGCTCGATGTAAACAATGATCAGGTAAGTTAAGTCTTAGCCTGGTATAAAAGAATATTAGAAATCAAATATTGTCAGGTGCCGCGACGAGACGAGCCAGGGCTCTGGAACTGTCATATCAATAAAATTTGCGATAGATGTCCTTCTGGCAGTTTGGTTACCGCGTTTATTTCCTCTACCTTTTTCTGAATATCTTGTCTGTCGTAAAGACACCATTAATCGTGATAACTCGTTTCGGTGGATGACTGAGTGTAAACATGCATACCCCAGCATCCAGTTCAAAGAAAGCGTGATTGGGGTAGCTCCTAGTCACGAAACGAAACCGCATAAATCGGTTTGTGAATGTAATACAAAAGGAATATGTTAGTATTGATAGGTACAGAACCCTAGAATTACGAAGGCGCAATCCACTAGAAACACCGTGAAGGTCAACTTCAAGAACACGAGTGAACACCACATTAAAATGAAGTTATGTGATACAAGCCCCGACAAAATAAGCTTGTGTAATCTAGTAATGAGGCCCAGTCAAGTGACAAATTTTGGATGTGGACGTAGGAATATATAACATTGTCTTGGATTGCGTAAAACTGGTGTACGATTGGTTCGTTTCTTGATAGTATCTGAAAAGAACCGCTGGTTTACAACTTCACTTTGGTTCAATACCAAGGCATTAATATTCACTTATAACTGTGAATATGATGTANGGGGGGGACATCGATAACACCACCTACTTTTGCATGGTGTGGTAATGCGAATGCTACCCGCTATTTCGGAGAGGGTCTCTTTTTATTGTCACGTCTTTTCTCCTCGCACGGCTATCGAAATTCTTGTATGGGTGTTTATTTATTTATCTATAGCATCCACGATATAATGTATAATCTGAGACATCTATGTAGTACTGAGGTTATTCTATGCTGACGCAGTTTGCGGCTCGACTACCCATCGCTTGTTCAATCCGTTTAGTTAACTCTATGAACGTTTTAGTCAACTACTCATTCTCTGCCAAACATCTCCAACTTCGTCCAAGATTCTCGTATAGTTCGCCTTCGCGAGCTTGATCACAATCCCGGCCCATAAGATGCCACTGTGGCGGGTCTGGTCTTGATGATGCTGGTGTCCATGGCGAGGCTGAAGAAGCAGGCGAATGGGATATGATTGAAGACGGTGTCGACGAGAATGGACTCTGCCCGACAGAATCTACTAGCCAGGGAGTCTGCTCTCGACTATAGCAACGCACGGCTCGTTTCCCATTGCGAGGAGTACATGAGAGGTTTACGAGAGCTGGTTGCACCGCCGGAAGAGTGTCAGTTGTCAACGGCCTTCCTCCGGAGCTCCCTGCACCCTTGTCTGGCGGCTTCCACACTAAATCTCGCGCAGGATTGAGCGAAGCAGGCGCCAATATTAGAGAAGAACTATAGAGTTGACCAGTATGAGAGACCATGACCTCGCCACCAGTAGCCAGAGACGATTGTTTACTGGTGAAATAACCAAGACCTTGACGAGAACCACGGCGTGTATTCATGTAGGAGGCAGCCGAGTTCCTCTGAGTCTTCCCCTTCCTAACGGGGAAGACGTCATTGAAATGGGGAACAAGTCCGCGCTTGACAGACGTCAGAACCAAGTCATCAAACTCGTCGCCTAGCGGAAGGTCGGGAGGTGGGCAGACGCCAAATAGGCTTTCATTTAGTCGGTCAAAGTCCACGCCTATAGTCATTTCCACGTCATCAACTTGCGTAGAATCCGAGTCCGAGCTCAGAGCAGAGATATTCATAAGCCCGAAGGAATCGTCAGACGTAGAAGCCGAGAAAGAGGAGCAGCCGTTACTAGAGAAGCCCTTCGAAGAGAAAACAATAGCACCAGTTTCAGTATCTATCGCATTCACTGATTCAGAACCCGATGGCGGCGCGCTGGCTATAACAGATAGGATCACGTCCATGCCATGGATGACATACGGCTTGCGCATCGCCGAGCTCGACGAAGTGACCCGGCCCGTTACGATAAGATCAGACGAAGGCTCGTTGGCCGACCTGGTATCGATCTCATTAAGAGCTTCGCTGAGGAAAACGGCTTCTGTCGGGTTGATATAACGTTCGTCAGGTCGCCCCGCGTCAGGAAGAAGTATGTCCCAGGGATCGATGTCCAATTCACCCGGTACTGCTTCATGTAGCGGAACGCATATTGGGTCGAGACCGACGTCGCTAGGCACCGCGACAGACAGTGCGGTCAGCTCTTGCTTTACGTTTTCGACAGCGTGCGGAGTAGGCTCATCCAATGTAGCTAGATCGTCGCATGTAACCATTGGAGGAGCTGAGAACAAGTCAGCGTAGGTCAGTGCGAGAAACTATGACTGTACCTCTATGAGCATCGCCAGGGAAAGCGCCCTCTGTCGCGTTGACATATTGTTCGTCTGTTGACGCGTCAGAAAAAATAGTGAGTGAAACGTACGTAAGCATGTCAGAGGAAGTTCAATGCAAATAGTATTATACCTCTATAGCCAGGTAGCGATGAATAGCTTTTAAAATCAACCAAGATACTGCCGAGAACATTCGAAGAGGTCAGAACCGAGTTTCCATGTGCCATCACTTTCCTCGTCGGATGAACGTCATTGAATCGCGGTACAAGACCACATTCGACTGCCGTCAGAACAGATTCGTCGAACTCGTCACAGGGCAGGAGGTCTGAAGGCAGACATATATTTAACAGTTCCTCATCAAACAGACTGAAGTCCACATCGGATATGCTTTCCGTAGCTTCGATAGTCGTCGCAGAGTGAGCATACAAGACTGATACACTGGAGTCTAGGACATCCGCGCGTTCCATTGAGTTGCCAGCCATAGAAGTCGAGACCGATCGAATCGTATCAGTGCTAGTGCTAGTGCCCTCAGTAGCCATGGAACCAGAACCTGTCAGCGTATCTCCAGGAGGACCAGATCCAATCGAGTCCGCGACCGACACGATGTCCGAGACGTACATAATCGAGCATGAATTATAAGGATCACTCGGCTTTAGGAGACGTTCGCTTGGCTTCACGTCGAGAAGAGGATAGTCGAACTCGTCTGCGACGTCATCTGGAAGAGCGATGTCCGCTCGATCAACATTTAGTTCGCATGATACTACGCTCGGAAGAGGAATGTCGGCAGGGTGGATGTCTACTTCGCATGTCATGAATAGACCGTCCCCAGTTTCGCTGTTTGGTTCACCTAGGACTACGGTAGGAGTTTCAATGTTGACGTCGTTGATGTGGGCTGAGTCCAAGTCGTCTAGGACAATCGCGCGAACGTCGACAACGGCAGGCCTGATGATCTCGAAACCCATCGCTATCGGAAGAACGGCGTCCACAGTAATGATTTTGACTTCTCTTGAGATCGAAATAGAGGGAAGAATGTCAGTCACTTCTGCGTCGAACTTTCCAGGGATTGCAGCAGGGAGCACGACGTCCGCAGGGTTGATGTCCAATTCACCCAGAATAGCGTCAGGAAGCGCAATGTCCACTGGATCTACATCGAGTTCGTCCAGGATTGCCACAGGAAGCACAACAAACGCAGGGTCCAGATCTAGCTCGCCAGAAATAGCTACAGGGTGCGAGATCACTGCAGGATCCAGGTGTTCGATAGAAATGAAGCTGTCCTCGGAGACGATGGGGCTGTTGCTGAGCACGGAAGTCGCGTGTTCCTATATAAAGGTGAAAGTTAAGGAATATTTCCCTGGGAAGACACAATGCGATCACTCACTTGCGCCGACATCTTACAGTTTCCAACCCGATTTGGAGGAAGACACGCGAGCCCGCAGAAGTCGTCGGCAGTCATTGTCGGCCAGACTGTCTCCGATCCTTCGTACTTTGTCGCTGATTCGGTAGCAGGAAGACCGATATAACTGAGGTTCGAGATATCATAAAGGAAAAGGATTTCGTTCTTGGCCACCTCGTCTTCGGAAGTCGCCGTCTTGCACTTCCGCTTCTTCACGAGTCGAGCCAGTATAAAGATGCTTGAAATTGAAATAAAGAAAATCAAGAGCGCAAAAAGAGTGTTTAATGAATGTTGTGTTGGACGATGGAGGAGAGGATTGCCAGGGAAGTCGCCGGTGGCACAAACCGGCGTGGCAATAGTGTCATTGATACCGCTGAGGAGGATATTCGCGGCAGAAGAATAGGGAAAGGACGGTCTGTTGGAGAGGAAGCAAACATCAGTTCTGGGGGTGATAGAACTGATGGTGGTGGAGAAAGAGCCGGGGGAAGACTCGGTGATTGCGGAGAATGAGGAAGGCGGCTGCAGCAAACGAAGGAGGTATGGCTTCGCAGATGGGCCAGAGATGGAGAGGAGGAGGTCGGAAGAAATGGATTTGACGGAGGCAGCGGAAGAGAGGAGGAGGGCGTGGGCGGCGTCGAAGTGTTTGGTGCCATGGAGGTTGTAGTCGGAGACGATGAAAGTAAAGATTGGAATGAGCGAGAAAGTGAAAATGAAGATGGGCAGCATCTTGACGACAGGTAGGCAATGGGCAAGCGGAGGTCGGCTGGCGTGTTCTGCTGTAGTCGTTTGGAAGAAGAAAGATGCGATGAGGGAAATGAGAATAGAGCAAGATTTTATACATGGCAACATCGGGGGCTGGCAAAAAGGAGCTGTGGTATGAAGCTGACTCTTCTGCCAGCCTCCTCTAGCAGAAATGAATTTAGATATGAAGGCTGACCAGTTTTATTTACCTTCAGGTGAGCAGTGGTGTCAGAACAAATTCAGCATGATAGCGAGCCTTTATTGTTGGTTGATGCGTATGCCGGCCTTGTCGTCCTGCACGTTCCTGCATTCTGAGTTACGCTGCCACCTGAAAACTTCGAAACTAGAAATCGCTGGCGGCGTAGATAGGAAACATCCTGGATTCTATAGACAAGACGTGGGGTCTCTTTCTGTACTAGGAGGAGACGCAGTGGGATGAGCTGGATGAGTTGGACATGGACGGATCGGATGACTCAATAAAACAATAAAACATACGTACTCTGGAGTCCCATATTGTCACATTTTATGTCGTCCATCATGAGCCATGAGAGGATAAAGAAGAAAATATGCGCTGTAATGCATACTGAAGAATAATACTAACGACGGACGCTGTGACCCTACTAGGGTAACTCGTCACGTCAGACTTTCTCCGTCTATAAAAATCTCTTCATGTTTCAATCCATGTGNTTTTTTATCCGAACATCAATCGTTAAGCTGCAACTGAAAAGTCTACAAGATGGAATCGCAATTCTACATGCTGTCGAAAGGTGCTTTATATATATTCTTTCAGAGGGTTATGCGCACGCCCGAAATCCTTCAGCAGAATGCTCGCAGACTTCTCATTACATAGGCTTTCGTAAAGTTCTTGTTACCAATGTAAAAGTCTTTCATATCGTACCGGTTCACCAACCAGCTCCCGTGCAGAATCTGCTTCTCGCAAAGTCTGAGAATCGATATTGCGCGGCGTGCGATGCATTACAGTGAAAGTACCGCCAAGTCACCTGAGCCAATCCGCTCGCGAAAGTGCAACTGAGAGGAGTGACACGTATTTCCGATAGAGACTACCGATATCACGCAGACGACAGGAACACATTCGCGATCAAGACAGGCCAGATATTAGCGATTAAATCACAAGAAGAGTGCCGAAAAGGTGACATAGGTACAGTAGTAACATAATTTGTAGTGGCCTCGCAAAAAGCTATCACGTAACGTCTATTGCGCAGGTCTTCGAGTCGAGTTCTTAAATTTTTTAAAAGCAGTATTAGTGCATTAACATGAGGCTCCTATCTATTACAACAGAACAGAAACCACGTAATACCTATTTAATTTTTGTATCTTTCCGCGAAACGCTCGCAGACTCGATAGCGCGTATCGTAAAGCGGCAGTCGTCAACATCAGGAAACAAAATGGGGTTAACTTAAGGGGCTATGTCTACTATATAGTACTATATAGTAGACATAGCCTCTTAGTTAATCCTGTTTTTGACCTGNTTTTTTTCCTGATGTAACCCTTATTCCGAAATTCAGTTTCTCAAGGTCCACAGTCACAGTATCAGTAATATGGTCAGACGAACATGCAATAATACGCATCGCAAGCTCTGATGAGTCTCCTGGTGAGCCAATCCGCTCACGCAAACACTCTGAGGGGAGAGTTCATACTAAAGTGGCATTGCCTATTTACTTGAGATGCCATCTGTCCGTTACTTCCATTTCGCGCAGGTACCGAGTTGTTTTATGGAATATACATGTATAAAATAGGAAAAGGAAAACTCACCTTCAAAAAATATCGGATGAGTGTTGAACTAAACCTATTCCGCAAGAAGCTTGTGTGTACGACGTTCGGGTGAAAATATCAGCCTTCAACTTGAACCTTGATGCCATTAATGAGAAGCAAGGTAGCTCTGGCGGAGTAAGGAAAGTTATACATATTGTCAGTACAACGCCTTAGAACATAATCGTAGAAAAGTCAAGAGGGAGGTATCAGTATCGGCTTTCCTCTGTAGAGACTCGCGGTCTCTATAGCGCGCATCGCAAAGGCAGTCGTCAAGCCCTTATTTCCTATATAAATACCCGTCTGGACAAATCGATAAATCCATCCGTCCTCCCAGCTTCCGTCAAGATTCTGTCTCTCGCGAAGTCTCTCAGTGTCCAAAGTATCAATAATATGCACAGAAGCACACGCGAGGATACGCATTCCAAGTTCCAACGAGTCGCCCTGTGAGCCGATTCGCTCGCGCAAGCGCTCTGAGAGGAGAGACGCATACTTCCGATAGAGTCTTCTGGTAGTATCCCCAAAGGAAAGTAAACGCGAGAAGAAGTACAAGAACGCATCAGCGCTTTTGTAATATCGTGTACCATCCAGGAACGCACGGGTAGTCAGAACAGAGACCACCCAAGCGAGCGTCGAGCGTAATTCTTCTCCGCGTCCGTGCATATAAAAGAACGCGAGGACGTTCACGCAGACGATTGGGTCGACACGCACACGTTCATGATCAAAATAAACCTAAAAGAAGCGCATATAATATCAGTAAACGCAATCTTACATTAAGAAATGCATTAATACCTGAATTATACCGTCATCATTACAATACTGTAGCATTTCATCCATAATGAAGTCAAGGTCGGTTAAACTGACGTTCTTCTCTGTTGACCACCTAATAGCAGTAGTGTCCAGGTCGGCCGGAAAAGTCTCGGTCGTCATTTGGGCCTTTTCTGGCATTTCGTCTGTTAATGAATGTACTGCTATATTTATGCAGAGAAGGTCTCACCTTTGAAAAAATTCAGAAAGTCACGTTTTTCCCAAACTTTTATCAACGATCTAAAAAATGTTATAAGATTAGAAACATCATAGTAAATCATAATATAACAAACTTGTCTCCAGTGAGGTCCAAAATCAAATACTGAGCAAAGTTCTCATGGATGATTACTCCAGTGCTGGTTACCGAGTGGTGAAGACCGACATTCTGCCTGAGGAAGCGACGAGCTCGTTCGACCGGATCACAGACTAGGTTTGTGATCGCTCGGATAATTTGGTTGGGATCATGAAATACAATGCCGCGCATGCCGGTCGACTGAGCTACAATAACATTGTCAAGTTTGTCGTCGACAAAGACAGCTTTGGGGGGATTGATTCCGGTCTCCGAAATGACCTTGTGGAAAAAGCTGAGGTCTGGCTTGCGTAGTCCCGCAGAGAAGGAGGTAAAGATGCCGTCGAAAACATCCCAATCGATATTAAGTGCTCGGATATAGTTGTAGTCCTCACGAGAGATATTGGACATGGCATATACCGCAAGGCCTTGCTTATCTTTCAAAGCGCGAATGTAATGGAATAGCTGTGTCTCGATGCGGACTGTAGTGCGCGCTTCACTGAAAGTACGTGCTATGTCAGTGGCTAAGATGTCGAAACGGGAGCCCAGCATTTCGTAGCATTTTTGCTGGGATATGCGCCCGCGTTCAAAGTCATTCCAAAGCGAAGAAGAACGCATTTCCTTGATAATTTTTGGCGAGACGCTATTCTGCCCTAGAGACCATGACAAGAGGACGTCGCCAATGTCGACTATCAAGATATTGCACGACGAAAGGCTTTCTAGAGACGAGAAGGTACGCTGGCGTGTGTCCATAGGTGCAAGAACAGTGCAGGTAAGGATGAAATTTGGATGCTATTTATATGAGAAGCCGAGTTTAAGTGTGTAATTCAATCCTGCCCGGCTTTCCGAAGTCCGGAGTTTTGAGTTTTGAAGGTGATCATTACAGCGGACAAAACAGCCTTCCGAGAGCCACATACTTAGAATCGCTGCTTCTTCACATTAAATAGCGGCCAATGTGAAAACAATTGTCGGAGGTACTCTGTTACAGATTTTGAATCTTTCAAGATATTATTTTTGTTCACTGCGAGATTTATCTTTCTCATTACAAGCCGTGAATAATTTGTCTTAGAGTACGTACCACNTTTTTATTTATTCACAAGGCTCCAATTGTTAACACATTCGTCCTAGTATGAACCCATCTGCTGAGAATATCTCAACATCAACATTGCATCACCACGAGTTATATGAAACTAACCGTATCATCATACCAGTAGCAAAGCTGCGGCAGCTCATCGATTTGGGGCTATGCCGATAGGCATGTCAATAATTTGGTTCGGTAGAAAGGAATGAAGACGAGCATCAAGCGCGCGTGAATGATATTCACAACTGACGACGATAAGTTCATTAATTTAATTTATTGTTGCCGGGAAATAGTCAAGCTGGAGAATAGATTCTGTGAGCAATATCCCATTCTTGACCAAGTGTTAGGACCATCGATTAGAGATGTACAGATACTGACTCAGAATATGTCTTATTCTGAAAACCTTTCACCAGCAGGACAAGAAAGACACTTACGATGAAGTAAAGCATGTCGGTGCAAAGAGTAGCTCTTGTGCAGTATCAGCCTGAATAAGGAGCAAGTAACCCCGAGAAATCTGTTCTCCCACTTTTTTTTTTGTACAAGTGTGTAATCAAAGAAAAAACGCATGCTGGGCGCTGCCGTNAAAAAACTGTGAGGAGAGAAAACATTCGTAGCAATCTGCCAAGTCGATACANTTTTTATATCGTATATGACTATACATTAGTGTGTACTCAGATCGAGTTGTCGCATTTCTGGATAATGAACAAGGCTAGCAAAGCAGCAAGAGGAGAAGATGGAGTTTGTACATAATTGTAATCAGTGGCGGCAGACGAATAAGTTTTGTTGTAAACTGCTGAAAACCTGAAACCGACAACTCGGCCTAGGGAATAATTGGAAGCATCTCAATTATATGTGTTCTCTTCGGCTGAGATCAAGACTCAGGGACAATGAATATTTCATGCGGATTCACCGTGCTAGCGGGCCAAGGTCTTGTTTCCTGCATAACATGAGGACTAAAGGACAAATTAATACACAGCACAAGAGTATTACAAGGTCAGATGAATAGCTACTTTTTAATCAAAAATAAAATGGAACAAGAGTGATCAGTCGCTCATAACTTCATCGGCATCCACTGCATCCACCGCATCGCCCTCTCCTAGCGCCAACTCCTCATCCTCAATCGGCTCGACCTCACCGGTCGTCGAGTCCCAACGCGCCTTGAGACCCACCCGGAACACAACCATCTTCTCGCCGACAAGCTTCAGCAACTGTGCCTGTTCGCTCGTGAGGGGCTTCCCCTTCGTGCACAGGCTGTGCGGCGCACCGAGCGTCGGCACGCCGCGCACCATCGTTGTGTGCAGCCCGAGCTTACGCAGCTGCGGCTCCTCGTTGTGTGGGAAGGGCTCCGGCGGGTCTGAGTGGTGCTGCATCACGGGCCCTGCGGGGAGCTCGACGTCGCGCGACGCGATGTTCCCACTCCGTGCAAAGTCGGGCTGTCGGAAGTCCTTGAACCATTCGATCACTTCTGTAGGTGGTGAGTCCGTGAACAACAGACCGACTTGGCCTGTAAGTTGCTGCGACGAAACATGAGTTAAAAGAAAGAAAGAAAAGAAAAGTCGAGCATATGTTCCACACACCTTTGCAATTTTGTGTAATCCCGGTTTATGTTCCTCCTCGGGTGTCGACCCTAATGCCTTCGCCATAACCGCACACCGACCGAAAAACAATCTTGCAGAGCTGAGAAAAATGATACCTTTTAAGCCTCCTCGTCCTGTCAAGACAAAACTATATGCAAGACCTACTCTTTCCACAAATTCCGCACGGTTTTCAAATGCGTATTCCTCATCGCACCAACTTCAAAGAGCCAGCAATAGCGCCATTTGTCTACATTTTCTTGCACCTGGATGTCGCACTCAGATCCGGAACAGAGCAAGGGAAAAACAAAACTTGATCAGACCTACGCACTTCGGTGAATAGGGACTCTTTCTGCTCCTTCGTCTTCTTCGCGACCTTCGTTAACGAGACTGCATGCCACNAAAAAAGCCTTAGCGACTATCCAAATGCATTTTTGGAAGAAATACGAACCGATTTTAGAGCGTTTTGACTTTGGCATGATGGCGGTGGATGATTATGTGGGGGTGGAAGAAGAATTACAGGAAGCAGCAGCACGCNAAAAAAAAATGCAGTGCCACTATCACCTTGCTTTTGCTTTTTGACCATGGACGTCTCGGACGAAGCATACAGCGCCCTCAAGGCATCTCTACTGAACAAGTCAGGAAAAACGCCTCTTCACGAGCGGTTCCGAGCATTATTCACCCTTAAATCATTAAAAAACGACAGGGCAATAGAAATCATCTCCGAAGGTGGGTCTCTATCAAAATTTGCTTATTTTTGAAAATAATAATAACCTTGATACGCTGGCTTCTTATAGGTTTCAAAGATAATTCTGCACTGCTTAAACATGAACTTGCGTATTGTCTGGGTCAAATCAAAAGCGAACGCGCATTGCCAGTCTTACAATCTGTGCTGAGAAACGAGGAAGAGGATCCGATGGTGCGGCACGAAGTGAGTTTTACTGTCTTCTTCACGTTAGCAAAAACAACAACCTGGTTTGAGGTAGGCGGCTGAAGCTATGGGCGCTATTTCAGCGATAGCGTCAATACCCGTTCTTCGTGAATTTCTCGGTGATCCTGAGCGCACGGTGCGCGAGACCTGTGAGATCGCGCTTGCGAAAATCCAGTGGGACCGTTCGGAGGAGGGATTGCGGCATCATGCACAGGAAGAGGCGTCGGAATCAGAACTTCAGTACGCTCGTATCCCTCTCTCATGATTTTCACTTTCATCTTACTTAGAGGTCAAGAGCATATACGTCGATCGATCCGGCACCGCCTAGCTCTGGGTTGCTGTCCGGGAAACCGAAACCAACAGGTGTATCGCCCGACGACGTCAAAGCGCTTCGTACAGCTTTATTAGATAAACAGCTGCCATTGTTTGAACGATACCGCGCAATGTTTGGGCTCCGTAACGTCGGCACGGCTGAAGCCGTCGATGCGCTCGCCGATGGGCTTTCCGACGACAGCGCATTGTTCAAGTGTGTTTGCTAGACTCGTTGCCGCACATGCGCTTACGCTATCATCTCGCAGACACGAAATCGCTTTCGTTTTCGGCCAGCTCCTATCCACACACTCCGTCCCTGCACTACTTAAAGTCTTACAAGACAGTTCCGAACCAGAGATGGTGAGACATGAAGCGGCAGAGGCACTTGGGGGAATTGCGACTCCGGAAGTCCTGCCATATTTAAAAGAGTGGATGAGCCGGCCAGACGCCCCTCAAGTCGTCCGGGAGAGTTGCCAGATTGCCGTTGACATGTGGGAGGTGAGTTGTTATGAAAATTCTGATATCCAATTTCTTCGCGGCATTAAAACTATTTCAAGTACGAGAACTCAGATCAGTTCCAATACGCCAACAGCCTGCAGACTCTGACGTCGAAGCCTTCTGCAAGTCAGGCAGTCATGACTTAAGTAATGCTATACGTTCACCATTATATTGTAGGTCGAGTCAAGAACAAAAAAAAAATATAACGTTGTATGTACCATCACCCCTCGAAAAGTGAGACAGGACGTGAAAAACGAGATAACGAGTTACATGGTTTGAATAGTACAACTTAACAAGAAAACATTATGACGCATTGGCATCGGCGAGACCACGGAAGCAGATTCGATCCTTCACTCAGTGTCGAAGACAAGCGTCCTCACCTCAATCGACTGCCTCTTCGGTGCGTTCTCGGGGCTCGACGTGTCCAGGAAGGCGGAATGCGGCGTCAGACGCGCCTTCGTCTCGTCCGAATCGAAGCATTTAATCAGCGTCACTTCGTCCGGGCGCTGGCCGCTCAAGTAGTACCACTGCAGCTCGGGGTTGTACTTGACCGAAAACGTCGCGCCAACTCGGTCAGGGTAGATGAAGCGCACAGGAACGAGATCGTGCTCTACGTTGAGCGTGCGCCAGTCTGCAACGGCAAGTGGTTTATGTGCGACTGGGTTGCCGATTGGTCGCCAGACATTAATGATACGCACGCGTCCCTTCAGCAGACGCTCGGCGTCTTCCCCTAGGTGTCGGTGCACGCGTGCGACGGATGCATCGAATGTCTGGTCAATGTGCACTCGTTCCTGAAGATCATAAATGAGCGAAGCTAATCTACATGGTTTCTTTCGGACAGCGCAACTTACAACTGGGCTACGTAAGTTCTTGTTATCCGCGGAGGCATTGTCGTAGTTACGCCTGGCGAACGCGCAAGTCTATCAGCACCAGTCTGTGATCCATTATCCACGTTCACGCTTCTATCTTACCTGATAGTATGGTCGAAGATAACGACACGCTTCGCGCCGACTTCTCGCTTGAGGAGGTCTTCAACCTCCTTGTAGTACACGTTGCGAATGCGCTCATCGTCCAGGAAGTCCGATTCCGCGCTCGGAGACTGCACGAACTGGAAGCCTGTCTTGTCAAGACCGATGGTGTCCTCCTTTCCGCGTATATCATGAACGACGACGGGGTGAGGCTCGTTGCCGAGATTGTGCTTTGGCGTGCCTTCAGGCGGCTCTTGCACGTACTGGAACGGTGTCTCCTCGCCGACAGGGGTATAGTAGTTGAGGATTGTGGGCACATCGTGCGGAGTGAGCAGTTCAGCGGTGGCCATTGTTAGAAGGAAAGCTGGTGTAAAATAAATAGCCCAACTGATTGAGCACGCCGCCTTTTTATATGCATGCCAGCTGCTTTAAATAGTTTGCTTTGCGAGCAGATGTGTCAGCAGACCTCGAAGGCGGTGTCGTCAATGCACGCCATTCTTGGCCCATATGATGAGTCATTAAAGAAAAAATATATAAAGGCTACATCGTCAATAATAATAAAAAGAACAAGTACAGAGATAACTCATTAACATGCTTTTATTTTATTTTATCGGCGCCGTACTTTCTTCCCATTGACGTTCGGCGGGTACGGACTGTTTCGTTTCTTTCCTGATGGTATGCTATTCTGCTTCGCAGGCTGCGTTTGTGCTCGGCGCGCCGGCGGGTTTCGTATCCCTTTAATCACAACCTTCTCGCTGCCATATATTTCGTTGCGGTTGTCCTGTAGGCCGGCATTAGTTCGATGCATTTGTAATCCCCATTAATCAGCACACTCACCTCGCCGCCGAGCATTAGCTCATCCTCGTCTTCGTCGTCTTCGTCATCGGCGCGCGATGTCGTCTTTGGCGGCACGTAATCGTCCTCGTCCTCGTCCTCGTCCTCGTCCCTGTCCCCGTCAGATTCAGACCTACTCTCGTCGCTCTCGTCGTATATTCGTTTGTCCTCTGACCATGTCCGCCGTCCGCCGTTTCCTTGTCCTTGCGCTGCTGCCTTGCGCTTCGTAACAGCCAGTTCGGGCGGTACTATCTCTTCATCCTCGTCTATAGATGCAGACCGCGCAGAAGCGTCCTTATCTGGCGCTGGTAGCGGCACAGAGTCAACGCTCTCCTCCTTGACAGGTTTTCTCTCCATGACGACATGCACCCGACGGATAAACGTCGATTTGGTCGAGGGCTGCGTCGGACGGGAAGTGCTCGCATTGGAATTGGAACTAGTACTGGGCGTGAGCTGAGGCTTCCCATTTCCACTTGCGCGTCGCGAACTCTCGGCGCGCACCGCCTGTGCCTGCACCTGAGATGCGGACAAATAATTGCGCGACGTGCGCCGACTCGCTATGTTACTGTCGGTGACATATCCATTCGACATGTATTGATTAGAGGATGTTGCGCGAGTGGAGATAGAAGCCGATGAGGAACTGAGCGCTTGCGGACCCTGCGAGTGTGGTGTCAGGGGCTCCTGGTGGTAGTTGTCTCGTCGATTGGCCTGTACACTTAGATGAGCTTTGCATTCTGAATTGACAAATGAATGACACCTTACTGATAGTTGTTGGGAGACAAGTTCATCGTTCCGTGCAGACAGTCGCAGCCTTTCCTCATCCACGCGCATGAACTGATCCTTCCACTGCTGCGCCTCTCGTCGCAGCTGCGCTATCGTCTCGGCCTGATGATTGATCTATAGATCCGTTTGTTACATTGCAGGATTCTTGAATAGTATACTATGCCTTACCATCCACTCGCCCTTCTCTGTCTGCAATAGTCACGCGAGTGGCCACAAATCAGTCAGTGTCGCGACCTCAAGCCACCATTAACAACAACTGACTCACCGCTGCCTTCCACCGCTCCGCCTCGCTCTTCAAGCTCTCCAGTTCGACAGCCACGTTCATCTTCTCCAACAATAGTGCTTCTCGTTCGCGAATGAATTCGTTGCGCCTAAGCTCGTCGCGCTCGCGCTGCGCGTCGCGTTCGATCTGCATCGCCCGTTTGAGCTCCACCTTGCTTGCTTCCTCGACCGACGTGAACTTGAAAAGAAACTTCTTAGTAAAGTTACATCTTTTCCCCAAGTGAATAACATACTGCATGATTTGCTGCCTTCAGAAGAGAGGAGATGGCCTTTGAAACGGCATCTTGCATTTCTACAGCTGGGTTTGCTGAGGATGTCATGTCTTCAGCAACACTTCGTCGTTTCTCTGTCTGCAAGGCGTAAGCAAAGGTTTGTTCACCAGTGTTAAGGCAAGAAATATGCTGTAAGTAAGTAGCACGGGTTTCCTCAATAACGGTAAAAAAGTTAAGGATCGCAATTCAAAATCATCAAAGAAAGAGTATTTTAGGCATGGTTTATTCTCACGATCAGATAACGTAATCGATTGATAGAAAGCCACAAAGGAGTCTCTTTATATCCAACTTACAATGTCCGGTACAACATTGCCTCGAAATTCTGTCTGTTTGCGCTACATGTTCCCCCTATAAGACATTTGTTAATATACAATGGTTGCGGCTTTCTTTGATGATTGGCCATTTCTATCATCGTCAAGGCCGTACTAGTATAAGCCTCTACCGAGCTTGCGATATAAATCCCAGTACCAGATTACTGGTAGCTCGAATCATCTTACCTTCCTTTCTACTACTACTTTTACACTCTAATTACCCGCCGAAGACTCTTCCATCAATATACTGTATATCTGAAATGAACAATAAACGTCCTCGCTCGAACCCTTCTGTGACGATGTCACGACGTGACGAGAACAGCAGTTCGGACATTCGCTACTCAAATAGCATTGCGTTCAATGTGTACGCTCCAGTATTTCAACCATCTGCAAAGATAGGAAATACACACGAGAAAATCAGTGCACCCAACTCATACTGGCGCCCACCGGGACCACCTCGGATGACTCGTCTACAGCAATCCCAGCGCATTTCTCAAAATGCAACGCAGATTCAGCCACTTTTCTATTCGCCAAAGTCGTCTTTGAGAAATTACGAAAGCTTGGATTTGGCTTGCAATCCAGTAGACCCCAATGCACATGTCTGCGCTTCCAGATCGATGGTATTCCCCTTCACAAGTCAAAATTTATTCAACGCACAGCCAAGAGTAGATGTCGGCACGTCTTTTGGAGCGTTACCGACGAATAATCCCGTACCAGTTAATCTGCAACGAAGATATAACTCATCGACCTCAGGGTTCGGAGATGCTTGCCATTCGAGACTGAGCTACCGGTTCAATGATAACTCTGTCATGTCAGGAGGTCCGTCTAAAGTACCCTCGACGCTCTTCGCCCAGAATGTCACTTCATCAGATCATAGAATTGGAGTCGCTGTCATTCAAACGACGAATGAGCAAGCGCGATACACCTTGCCTTCGAATACGCCGAGCACCACCGCGTTGCATGAACACCACCAGGCTAACCAGAGACATATGAATCAATCTGCCAGTGGGGAGCCAAATATCATAAAATTACATCACGCGCTGAATAGTCAACTCGGGCATACACTGTCCTGGCAGGTTGATGCTAGCCCGTATACAGCTATGTACAATAATGAGCCGCTTCCGCTCAACGCGTTGATCGGCAGTATGTTCATGCCCCCTCAATCCAGAGTTATAATTGTTGTTGGTATCGACGCCAGCCTGTATTCGTGCGCAGATTCCGACCCTAATTGCCCGCAGCCCGGACAGAAACTCTTCCGCTTCCCCGTCTCTGCATCACAAGCCACCTGTAATCCACAGTTTCCCTTGGACAACAAACTAGACAGTGCCGAAAGACCGTACATACTGGACGTCCGCGCCATACTTGCGGGTATACGCGCCGGTCTGCGCGCCCCCCTCCCAACGGCCTTCTGGAACACGCTCAACATTGGCGAGAAGCATGTGCTCGTCGAAGCGATGGCTCCAAAGCGCAGGATGAAATTGACCAGGCAGAATTCACGGTTTTTCGCTGCCTGCGCCGAGGTGGAACGGGCAAACCTAAGCGCCCACACAGCAAAAGAATTACGAAATGCACATGTGATGCTGGATGCCTATACGTTAATTGATAAGCCTGAGGAGACGAGTTCGGCCTTGCAGAAAGTTTCGAGTCCAGGATTTGAAAATTCAATTCAGCATATCCGAGTCCTTGATTTGTTGAGAGGAAAGAAGGATTTTAAAGGATTAAGGTGGCTTGGACTGGGCTCCGAGACCATAAATGAATTATTTCTCTGCGTTAGTTAAGATTTAGTATTCTGAGCCACAATGTTCCGCCTGTATAATTTTTGTATCCATTGGAGAATCATGCATAGATGACGATTGTGCACATATATATAACTTTCTAGAGCGATAAGTATGCGACAGTACTACTTATTATTACGACGACGTATCCGCGGCCACTGGTAAGAAGCCCGTAAAAATTAGCGGTACGATATTGCAAAAATTTACTGAAGATAATGGGCGAGTGGCGTCTGTGGTGCTACAAAATCCTCGAAACGCAATCCCATGAATTTTATGTCTTGCTCTTGCAGTGGTTTGAATCCAACCTTACTGTAGAACCTGCGGCCTTCCACGCCATTCGACCCAACCCAAAGCCCGTCCGAACCGCTTTTTTGCAGCTCATTCACAGCTACATGCAGGAGCCGCCGCCCCCACCCACAGCGTTGATGCTCTGGGAGAATATTGATATGTATGGTTGCACCACTGAACGCAAGCGCATCGGAAGGCGCGTGCGTTCCCGATTGTATCAATCTTAAGTAGTGGCGATCGCGTGGGGTGAGCCCATCAGCATCAGCATCAGATTCAGATTCATCAGGGCGTAGGTAGCGCTCGCGCAGCTTAGGCCACCATTGTTTTTCTGCCGCGAGCTCGTATGCCTCTGTATTCGACGTGCCGACGATATATCCGACGATCTTCTCGCGGGCCTGGAGGGGGGACTTGGAAGTATCCGTATCCGTGTTATTTGAGAGATTGTCGGGCTGCGCGATGTCTTCGCCTTCGCCCGTGCTCTCTTCAACCATGACGAAGCCGAAGCCAGTTGGTAATTCTAGATAGGGGAGGGCCCAAACGAGCGCAGGAAGTTCCGGGATGGTGACAAGCGGCGCAGCGGATTTGCCCTCATTGGCAGTCATGAGACAGATATGGACTATAGCGTCTCTGTCTTCGGGTCGCGCTGGACGTACTGTTACACGGCTGGGAGACATGGCTATTTGTCGGGTTAAGATGGGGATGAAAAAAGGTTACGACAGAAGCCCTCGAATTTATACAGGAGTTCTCGGGTAGTAAAAGCATACTTGCAGACTTTGTGCATAGTTTGCGGTTTGCGGTTTGCATGTCTCAGAGGTAGGGGGTTTGTTTCGAGTAAATATTGAAAGCAAAAGTAAGTTTCTAAGATTAGCACAGCTTAGAGACCCTGGAAAGCCCCTACTTTCTCCATTTGGGTATAGAATACCAAGACATTGATAATTAATTACCAGTCCTATTTTGTAATGAAAGAGTACTAGTAGTAGCAACTTCACTTGATTAGTCAGTCTGACTTTGAAGCGCAGGACATTAACTTTATCTTTTCTTTCCTTTTTGGTCACATATGCAATCTAGTGTTTACATAAATCACTCTATGCCCAAATGGGGAAAGCCTGGGTCTCCGGGGTCTCGAAGCTGTGCCAATCTAGCCGACATCAGAAAAGTTTCCAGTGCATGCACAAATGATTTGTATTGTATTTACCTCATTAACCCCAACCTATATTTTGATTACATAATAAAGCTGAGTATAACCCCTTCATATTACATAACTGCAACCTGGCTTTTGCCGGAGTTCTACTTGCACACAAGTCCTGCCTTAAGTGAAAATGAATCGTCTAGGAGGTGTAGGACTTGCTGCATTCGAAAGGCATCGTGACTCAGAGCGCTCGTTCGCCAACTTGTCTAACACCATATCGCGCTCGCAAGTCGACAATCTACGCAGCCAGCTTACCCAATTCCGGTCAGCCCTCGTCCACTTCGCATCGACGCACCGCGAGAAGATCAAGCGCGATCCTGCTTTCCGCCATGCCTTCAGTCAGATGTGTGCGAACATCGGTGTTGACCCGCTCGCTGATGGCGGCGCCGCACGCCGGGGTGCTGGAGGGTGGTGGTCCGAGATTCTCGGGCTCGCCGACTGGAATCTTGAACTCGGCGTGCAGATTGTCGACGTCTGCGTGAGCACGCGCGAGCGCAATGGTGGGCTTATTGAAATGGCTGAACTCGTCCGTCTACTCGGAAGGCTGCGCGGATCCGCGAAGGTCACTGAGGAGGACGTCGTGCGGAGCATCAAGACACTCAAGCCGCTCGGCGCAGGCTATGAAGTCATTGATATTGGCGGACGGCGTATGGTCAGAAGTGTTACAAAGGAGCTCGATGCAGACCAGAGTGTAGTGTTTGCTGTCGCTCGTGACGCCGGCGGACGTGTCACTGAGAATGTATTGATCGAGAAGACTCAGTGGACTCGGGACAGAGCGCGGGCGGCGCTGGAGAACATGCTCATACGGGATGGACTTTGCTGGCTCGATAATCAAGATGAAGAGAATGGCCATTCATACTGGGTCGTATCTGTCATGCAGTGGGACGAATAAGACGGTTAGCATACNTTTTTTTTCGTAACTCAGGCAGTGTTTCTGCATTGATCTCATGTGTTGCTTTCACTTTTCTTTTCTGAAATAAGATTTAGAGTTTCGACTTCTCAAGCCGTCGAATTTGAAAGTCTACTACTCAACGTTGGGCATGTTACGTTCTTCCTACAATGTTCGAGGGTCATGGCGATATTATTTTATAGGCTCTCTTGACTTCTGGGCTTCTCAGTGGGATTATGCAAAAGAACATTCTGGACCGCCATAACTGCAATCCCGAGGGGTTATTCCTTCTCAAGACGACCTATAATTTCGGTTTGCTCCATTCTTGCCCAGCGTCTTATCTATTTCCCTCTTTGTTTTCCTGTTGCCCCATGTTCTAGTATCATCTGCTATGTGCGTGATACATCACTCTTTAGTTGTCTCGGCCTACAAGTTCAAAATGTGTTTCGGGATCAGGCATTTCGTTAACGGAGTTAGCATGTGTCCCGCAATCCTGCATCACCACGGCTACGACTCCGGACATGGTACACGTCCAAGCGTGAATTATCCTATTCATCCTTGGCATGCGCACGTGAACAGTTTACAGCAGAGAAACACTGACCGCATTACTAGTACTAGTACATGCCTTGAACTCGTTCCAAAGGCGAATGGCCTGTCCACCTCCACCTACACGAATAGTGCCGTTCGTGACAAGCTATACTAGACCGCAACGAGGGAAGATGAAGCGATAGGTACGGGACTTAGCCAAGCTTTATTATATGTACCGAATTAATTTTGTGTACCCATTAACGAAGTTTCTAGCTAAACCATAAAGCAGGCGTCAAAAAATCTAATTGTTGCGGCTATTTGGGCGTCAACCCCATTGAATGGCGTCCAGCACTCACAGCCCCCTTTCTTGATGTCAACGCTCTGGAGACCTCCATCCAGTTTGTTATCTATGCGAAGAATGGAAGTGCTACAAGTAATATTGCTACCGATAACTGGCATTTATTTTCCCCGATTCTCCAAGGAACACTCGACTTTTATCGCCACGCCATAGCCATACAATTAAAAAATGATTCGGCGTTAGCTAGATTTCACATACCGCTCTTGGCCAGTTGATATTCTAAGCCACTTTTGCACGCGGGGCCATCTCACTTCAACCATAAGCAGGATAATTGTATTCCGTCTCCTCGTATCCTGACGTCTCCAATAACCAAGACCTCGGAACAGAAGCTGGACTAAGGAAGAATATCACAAAAGCGCGCGCTGAACTCATTGTGTCCATTATGCTCTCTTGCAGAAATCTACTCACATGTTGACGCCACAGACTCGAGTGAGTATATTACATGTACGCGAAGAGAAAGCTACCCTGAATGTAAGATCCAGCTATGTAATGCCGTTGGCAACATGCTTGTGTCTTCCAAGAAGGGTGTGACTCGAGGACCTAAGCTGTTACAAACACGTACAAACTATGTGTCTAGATGACTTCTGTACTCATCCTCAGGATTATGTGTTCAAAATCTTCAGATCGATCCTGTTGTCTGCGTGATACCTGTATTATTTATCGGACGTACGTGTCCCTTCTTCGCTTTTGAAGGCTCGTTTGTACCTCCAATGCCGCATATCATTTACATCTGCACTATCGATTCTTGGACCTTGCAAGAGGCAGACTCAGGGAGACGCCTGGCTGGACCGATACCGTATTTACATTTGCTAACAAGGACTTTACGACGGTCTTTGAGATGCGTGTTGTCGAGTCTGCGAGCGTTCTGCAGAAAGATGCAGAGAGTAGTCATAACCATCTGAGTTGTAATTCTTTTGCGATTCTTTCATTTTAATATAAAGCACATGTATAGATGTGACTCCATCTTGAAGGTAGTAGACTTTTCGGTTTAAAACTTACTTAACGGTTTATATTCGGATGAAAATGTAATAAATTGCTACTAGCTCAAGATTTTATTCTATAACGTACCCAAGCTATTTATTTGTAGTAATAATTGCACGAAAAAACATTTGTAAATCGGACTCTGAGTTTCCGTCGTTAGTATTATTCTTCAGTATGCATTACAGCGCATATTTTCTTCTTTATCCTCTCATGGCTCATGATGGACGACAAAAAATGTGACAATATGGGACTTTAGAGTACGTATGTTTCATTGTTACATTGAGTCATTCGGTCCGTCCATGTCCAACTCATCCAGCTCATCCCACTGCGTCTCCTCCTAGTACAGAAAGAGCCCCAGGTCTTGTCTATAGAATCGAGGATGTTTCCTATTTACGCCGCCAGCGATTTCTAGTTTCGAAGTTTTCAGGTGGCAGCGTAACTCAGAATGCAGGAACGTGCAGGACGACAAGGCCGGCATACGCATCAACCAACAATAAAGGCTCGCTATCATGCTGAATTTGTTCTGACACCACTGCTCACCTGAAGGTAAATAAAACTGGTCAGCCTTCATATCTAAATTCAGTTCTACTAGAGGAGGCTGGCAGAAGAGCCAGCTTCATACCACAGCTCCTTTTTGCCAGCCCCGAAGTTGCCATGTATAAAATCTTGCTCTATTCTCATTTCCCTCATCGCATCTTTCTTCTTCCAAACGACTACAGCAGAACACACCAGCCGACCTCCGCTTGCCCATTGCCTACCTGTCGTCAAGATGCTGCCTATCTTCATTTTCACTTTCTCGTTCATTCCACTCTTTACTTTCATCGTCTCCGACTACAACCTCTATGGCACCAAACACTTCGACGCCGCCCACGCCCTCCTCCTCTCTTCCGCTGCCTCCGTCAAATCCATTTCTTCCGACCTCCTCCTCTCCATCTCTGGCCCATCTGCGAAGCCATACCTCCTTCGTTTGCTGCAGCCGCCTTCCTCATTCTCCGCAATCACCGAGTCTCCCCCCGGCTCTTTCTCCGCCCCCATCAGTTCTATCACCTCCAGAACTGATGTTTGCTTCCTCTCCAACAGACCATCCTTTCCCTATTCTTCTGCCGCGAATATCCTCCTCAGCGGTATCAATAACACTATTGCCACGCCGGTTTGTGCCACCGGCGACTTCCCTGGCAATCCTCTCCTCCATCGTCCGATCAAACATTCATTACTTTACGTCTTTCATTCATTTAACGCTCTTTTTGCGCTCTTGATTTTCTTTATTTCAATTTCAAGCATCTTTATACTGGCTCGACTCGTGAAGAAGCGGAAGTGCAAGACGGCGACTTCCGAAGACGAGGTGGCCAAGAACGAAATCCTTTTCCTTTATGATATCTCGAACCTCAATTATATCGGTCTTCCTGCTACCGAATCTGCGACAAAGTACGAAGGATCGGAGACAGTCTGGCCGACAATAACTGCCGACGACTTCTGCGGGCTCGCGTGTCTTCCTCCAAATCGGGTTGGAAACTGTAAGATGTCGGCGCAAGTGAGTGATCGCATTGTGACCTCCCAGGGAAATATTCCTAAATTCTGACCTTTATATAGGAACACCTGACTACGGTGCTCAGCAACAGCCCCATCGGCTCAGAGGACAGCTTCATTTCTATCGAACACCTGGATCCTGCAATGATCTCGCACCCTGTAGCTATGTCTAGCGAGCTGGACCTGGACCCTGCGTTCGTTGTGCTTCCTGTGGCAATCCTGGGCGCACTCGATGTAGATCCAGTGGACATTGCGCTTCCTGACGCTATTCTGGGTGAATTGGACATCAACCCTGCGGACGTCGTGCTCCCTGCTGCAATCCCTGGAAAGTTCGACGCAGAAGTGACTGACATTCTTCTCTCTATTTCGATCTCAAGAGAAGTCAAAATCATTACTGCGGACGCCGTTCTTCCGATAGCGACGGGTTTCGAGTTCATCAGGCCTGCCGTTGTCGACGTTCACGCGATTGTCCTAGACGACTTGGACTCAGCCCACATCAACGACGTCAACATTGAAACTCCTACCGTAGTCCTAGGTGAATTAAACAGCGAATCTGGGGACGGTCTATTCATGACATGCGAAGTAGACATCCACCCTGCCGACATTCCTCTTCCGAGCGTAGTATCAGGCGAACTAGATGTTGATCGAGCGGACATCGCTCTTCCAGATGACGTCGCAGACGAGTTCGAGTATACTCTTCTCGACGTGAAGGCAAGCGAGCCGAGTGATCTTTCTTCTTCATGCTCGATAATGTATGTCTCGGACATCGTGTCGGTCGCGGACTCGATTGAATGTGATCCTCCTGGAGATACGCTGGCAGGTTCTGGTTCCATAGCTCCTGAGGGCACTAGTACTAGCACTGATACGCTTCCATCGGTCTCGACTCCTATGGCTGGCAACTCAATGGAACATGCAGATGTCCTAGACTCCGGAGTATCAGTCTTGTGTGCTAACTCTGCGACGACTATCGAAGCTACGGAAAGCATATTCGATGTGGACTTCAGTCTGTTTGACGAGGATCTGTTAAATATCTGCCTGCCTTCAGACCTCCTGCCCTGTGATGAGTTCGATGAATCTGTTCGGACGGCAGTCGAATGTGATCTTATACCGCGATTCAATGACGTTCATCCGACGAGGAAAGTGATGACACATGGAAACGCGGTACTGACCTCTTCGAACGTTCTCGGCAGGAAGACATGATCACAGACAAACCTACATTAGTTTCAAGCAAACCACGATCCATTACAACAAAGCTACTAATGATCCCAGTACGAGTCTATGCGCATTGTTTCTAAGAAGATAAGCTGGACTATGGGTACCAGTGCCAGTGGATTCCGGGGATATCTTGACGCGCTCATAAACCAATCAAATAAAGAAAAGGAGCCGCAGAAAGAAGATTCAAGGCCAGCCTTAAAGCGTCGGTGGGGGTGCGACAATTAAAAGGTGTGGCCATAACAATATCAATATCACTCGCAGTCAGCCTTCTATTCAAGAACAAGCGGGTAGTGTTGCGCGCATCGCGGAGGGTCAAGGACTGCGGTGAAACTCTTGTGTGTTGAGGTGCCAATGAGACGATAGACAGCGACATTCATTCAGGCAGCGGACAATATTGGCCAGTAAGTTGATTGAATCACTTGTGTCCACTCCCAAGGTGCCCAGAACTTGAAGTACAGAGAAAACCATCTCGCTTCAGGAACCATTGTGAGTGACAATGGATGAATAAACGATGATAATAATTAATAATTTAATTATTGAAGTGTACCACTTGCGATCCGCTTCCCCACGTTGTCAATCCTTTTCTCAATTATTTTCACTCTAAAATCTGTATATCTCTTGTTTACAGTCAACAAGTCACTATCTGGGTAACAAGTTTACAATCAACAAGCTTCGATATGATAGACTTGAAAGCTTGAAGCACTCCTTCCACCTTCAAGGCCAAATCACGTAGTCCAAGAAAGTGGTCCATGAAGTACCCAACCGAGACTGAAAGAAGTATGCATCGCTTCCAACTATACACCACTCATCATCTGATGCGCGAGTTAAGCGCGACACCGTTGCAACAAAGAAGCATGCAAACGGCCACACATTGCCCCTGGTATGTTCAGGCCCTGGCCGACAATCGTGCGTCAAAACTTGAATTTAAATCCTAAAATTGAAGACAGGATGTGTCTCAATCTGCGCAGCATTTACATTATAGCACTGAGAAGCAGAGAGAGAGCATGCATTTTCCTTATCGGAAATCAAGCTCATGAATTTTCAAAGGGAGTAAGAGTACGAGGTCCCGCCTGGGCCGCACATCAGAAGAAAGGAAGACAGAAGAAGGATATAAATCAAAAAAAAAAACAATAGACAACCAATGTGGAATAAGCGCTCAACAACACGTGCACCCGGCATGGCATGCTTGCCTTTACAATATAAAAGGTCACGACAGTGGCTCACATCTTCCCCATCTTCCACCATCATCATGCTTTACTTCAGTTCCACAGGACTCCTTGTCAACGACGATCGCAATTCCTCATCTCCAGAATGGACATTTCCTAGTCCAACAATGATCATACCCGACCTCAATATATGTTCCCCAGCCATGCACTGGCCCTACTTCAACACCACAGGAGAAGTCATCAACGGCCATCTCGGTTCCCCCCTTACAACTTCCCCGTCTGAGAATAATACCCGCAGTATCCTCCTCCTCCTGTCGGCCACTATTCGATCCATTCGACGACTTCCAATATCCATCTCCATACATGGACCAGGATAATCCCACCGCTAACCACGGTAACTCTACGCACCAGGGCAAACCGCCTTCCCTGGTCAAACACAAACACAGAACAGGGGATGCGCCAGCATCTCCATCTTTAACACGGGATATAATTGACGTCAACTCCAATCTATCTGCGATCATGTTGATCCAGAGAGTAACGACAGCGGAGGACGTAGAGATTGCAGTCTCCGCCATTAACAAATGGGAAAATCGTCTGTCGTGGTACTGCAGGGATGTTCAACTGCTCCCCTTTCGCCTCGCGGCAGCAAAGTTATTCTCAGAAGCCTGGGATCCGGTATGTCAATGTCCTCTCATTCTTTCCATCACACACCTCTAATGTCACATGATCCACACAGGTTTATGGGCATCCTTTCCTCAACTTCGACGAGAAGGACGTGTTCGTCATACAGAAACATCTCCCACTCACCTTCATGGACCCTGATCAACTCCAGCGCCTTGCCAACACGACGCGGGCCAGTGTCGTCTCTCTGCTCTATGGAAAGCTGCTTGAAGCTAACGTCCTGACAAGTGCTGATATAGTCGTCGCCTGTGAAATGCTCTTGAAGCACTACAACACGCACGGGTATATGCAGGGTTTGTGGGAGCTTCTGACGTTCGCTGGCGACAAGGTCTGTCGTAAGGCGACTATTCTACGCATGCTAAGTATCCAGCGAGAGTTGAGGAAGGCGAAACGTCATTCGAGTCTTTACGAGGTCGAGCATTATGCCGACGTGAGTTCAGCTTTTTCATTCACCATCGTCTGATATATGGCTGATGGCGACTCACGACAGATTATCAACCAATTGATCCAAGATTTCATCTTGGTACAGGTCAAGAAGGCAAAGGACGCTCGTCCGAAAGGAGAGAAGGAAAAGAGGCGAAGGCACAAGTCACACAAGGCCAGCCGAGAATCTCGAAGACGTTGACATACATTGAGCTAGTAGTGCTGCCTGTATAAATCTTCATTTGTTATCCTTTGTTCACGAGTTGTACATTTTTGTTAGCTAAATGAATTTCTCGATGTCGGAGAAACGCTCACTTGATAGACTGCTCTTAGAATGGGTAAATAATCAGTAAGAAAGTTTGCATATGCATGAGTGCGCATGTACGTCCGTAAAATGGGACCATCTCGACATCGATCTTGATCTAAGAAGAACCACTATGTGAGAAACGCGCACATCTCTGGACGCTGTGAAGGATTAATCACATCGACGCACTTGCATCGGATGGCTCATCGACAAAATACTTATAGAAGAACGTATGCATGCATTATTCATCTTGAGCGCGAAGAGGAGGGACTAGCACCAGGACAGTGGGGGTGTGGTGTATCGTCGAGTCCATGAATATATATATAGCTGTGCCAGTACCACGCGTGCACCGTTACCGCATGTTGCGTGTGAGAAGAAGGATTCTGAGTGGAGTTGATGAGTTTGCAAACTTCGTTCAGTGTAATTCGGTGTAATAAAAACGAACAATATTTGGCAAAANCGTTTATGACGGCCCGATAGTTTTAAGTATTGCATACCTGAACATAGAGAAAATCTGAAAAATGAGAAACAAATACTAAAAAGAACAAGCCTCACTTCAAGCTTCCCGCTCTTTGGTAGGTTTATAGACTTTATCATGATCGATAAGAGCCTCATCGCATCCCGAGTACACAAGTCCTATTCCAAGCAGTTATCGAAGACTCAGAAGCGATGTTTTCTCTGAAGGTCAAGACAAGCTTCAGCCTGATACGATCGATAGGATGATGAGTCGTTGATTCATAAATAAATGCAGTATGGTCAAGACAGACATCACGGATTTTTTCCAACGCACATTCTTGAATAGTCCTGAATAGGCATGTTGTAAGTAATGAGTGACCAGTGTGACAAAATATATATTAATTTGCTCCAAGGCTTACAGGGTGAATATAATTTGCCATTAATATTGATAAGTAAGATATACATGTGATCGGAAAGTGAGGGGTATATCCCCATTAGCATTAATTATGGTTATATGCATTCCTTGATATAGAGTTATCATCAGGAAAAGGACATTAATTATGTTGACCAAGTCCCCAATGACCGGCCCTAAACTTAAGAAAATTACTCACCCTTCTCCCATTAATATTTACCATCGGTCCCCTTCACCTTTATTGTGCTGTCCTTTTTTTCTCTGTTCGTACGTCGTCGACAAAGTACTCCCGCTGTTTGCCCAGGCTGGCGCAGTCTCCACCCCGTCGTCGTCGCCGACCCTTCAACTTCGGCGCTTGCCAGCGCTCAAACACTGTCGCCTGCCCGCCCTCGCCATCTGCACTTGCCCTCACCCCACAGAGCACTCGAAACATACTGCACGACGCCGACAGTCGCTGTTCAGAGGCACACGACTGTCATCCCTTGCACCCAGCCGTGCGGCATGTTCACCCACTCATACTTCAACACACACCCCGCGCCGCCCGTGTCTGACTCTGCTGTTGCTGCTGCCGCTGCCGCCGCTATGATCCACAGTGCTCAATGGGACGCCCGCCCGGCTCGCCTTGATGGGTATAGGATTGGGTATATTTGTGTATGTGTCTCTTTCTTTCACTCTTTGTATTTTGTGAAAATTGACGAGAGACCGACAATTCCGCTTCCATATACGCCGCCTCGCACATCGCGGTCCTGCGCCGGGACCAGTTCTACTACTTGACGTCCTCGACCCGGCGCACCGCCCGCTGCTGACAGAGCGCCAGGTCCATCGCACCCTGGCCGCGATCGTGGAGGATGCAGACCGCATGCCGAAGGAGGAGGCGGCGTGGGGCACCGTCGGCGTGTTGTCAATGGAGAATCGGAGGTTTTTTGGGGGTCTGGGTCTTTCTAAGGGTGCGCAGTCCGGTTGAAATCCATAAAGTCTATTATCTGAAAGTACATACAGCCGGCAAGTTCCCGACTTCCGTATCACACGCCGAGGACCTGAACAACAAGCTCAGTGAGGTTCACTCAACGATCAAATTCCAGCTGAAGAAGGTTCTCTGCTTGGGTGTTGCCGTGGGTCACATTCAGATGACCGAGGACTAGGTCATGCTAGGTGCGTTGCAGCTTTCCTTCAGGCTTTTTCCCGTATCTTACATACCGACTATTTATGCTCTATAGCCATCAACTTCCTCGTCTCTCTGCTTAAGAAGAACTGGCAGAACGTTGGATCGCTTCACATTAAGTCGACGGTCGCGCTGCTAACCGCGCGGCGAACCCGGTGCCTGCGCCGTTTGTGGACCACACGGGGACGCTGCGTGATGCGCGCATGGGGCGGCCGATCAATGGACATGTGAGCGATGAGGGAGATGAGTGCAGGAATGGAGTACTATGTTTTACCTATATCTTACTCCTATACATAGTACCTTCGTCTATGTAATAAATTTGTTTTGCTGCTCAATTAATTTCTATTACAATTGTCCCGAGCCATAATAAATGCACATATTCACATGTATGCACAACCTAAGTGTTATGCATATTCGCAATTTACCTGCATAAATATATGCAACCCTAATCATGTCCATAACTGTTATGCATATTATATATATTATACATGTTATGATTGATTATAACTAGTTATATGACTTTGCAAAAATCCGTGATGGGGTAGGACGTGGCCAGTGGCTGTTGGTGGCTGTTGATTGAGCCACCGTGATATTTTCTTTCAGGCCACACATTCTTTGTTTGAAATATAGAATATGAACCGCACTCCATGCAATCATTCCACTGTACAAAAGTCGAAACACTTATTTCGCATCTGTTTTCTGACAACGTCATAGGATTTAATCTAACGACGGTATTCAACGAGCTTGTGGACGCTGGACGCTACTTAAAAGCCAGTGGAATGTGGAAAGTATGGTCAGAAATTTATCACCTGGATAAACTTGGCCTTTCTCATTATCTTAAGGAAAGGGGAGAATACCATATAACTCGAGGGATGTTAATCCTAACCTCGTCATTCATTCAGTTGATCACGTCCTAGATTGCTTACAATTAGGACGCTCCTATCAGTACTGGGAACTCCCTTCAGCATTTTCCTTAGTTAAATCCAGCCACGAAAGCCAGGGGGNATTTTATACACTTTTTACAGATACCGCCAAACTATACTTCGAACACCAACACGACCGCCGTTTCGTACTCGCATTCGGATTTCTAGGAGCGAACCTAACACTTTACGTTTTCGATCGTTCAGGCATCATCGCTTCTGAGAACTTCAACGTACACGAGAAACCTATTACCTTTCTGCGCGCGGCAATCGGTATCCTTTTCGTCACGGAGAAATCATATCTTGGACATGACCTAACTATTACTGACAACGTGGAATATGAAAAGGAAATCATTGTAGCCTGGAGAGACAAATACAGAATCCTCCGTCGGCTTCATAATGATGAGAACATCTGGAAAGGGGTGCTCTGTTCTACTCACAGAAAGGCTGGTCAATCATGGATGGAAGGTATTCGTGATAAAAGATTGGTGGGAGATGTCCACCGGGAGCAGACAGAATATTTGATTATGGAGCATACAAAAGGCCTCAGTGGCGTTTCCCAGATCGTTTCGCATGAAACAGTCAATGTTCCCGATCCTCTAAGTATGTCTGTGACACCACAGAGGGCGTGAGGAATAGCATCGAAAAGCCAAGATGTGAACTGAAGCAGTATCATCGTATTATCATGACGCCTTATGGTGAGACATTGGTGAATTTTGTTTCCCTAAAGGAATTTTTAAATGCCTTCAAGGACTACATTACTAGTGAGTCGACACATTTTGCTTTTTACTTCTAAGCTAACCCTTTTCAAAAAACACTTATGAGCAATTATGGTGTTGTTCGCTTATCAATCGCAATATAAGCCCAAGAAAGCTTATACTGGAGCGTAAAGGCATTATAATCGATTTTGGTCATGCAATTAGGATTAAAGGAAATGCAAATCCGAGAAGTGAGCAGCATGTGAGTGCAATTATTGTTGTTCTTTTTTNGACAATCTGATTTTGGACTTAAGAGGGAACCATTTTATACATGGCTGCCGAGATTCTCATAAAGGGAAACGAAGCTCAGCATAAATACTACCATGACCTAGAGTCTCTTTTCTACGTCTTGGTCCATTAAATGCATCGCGCCGTATAAACGAAAACAATGACTACAGCAATACCGTTATAGGGAAATGGAATCCAACAGAGCCAGATAATGATGATTTCAATGCCGTCGGCCACAACATTAAGCAATCCAGCTCAATGTTCAAAAGACTAATTCTCGACGAAGTTCATGATTATATTTGGTTGTCTTAGGCCGTGCCTAGATGAACTGAGACAGCTCTTCTTTTCGAAGACTGGTCGAGACGTCTTCTTCTCTTCGCACAATCCATATATTGTCGCTCAACCCTCCAAGGAATTATCAACAGGGCTCTACAAAACGTTTCGAACGAGCACACCGTATGCTTATGACGGATGAGAATCAGGATTAGATTGTTTTCAGTGTCCATGCCAAGGCGAATCGTTGGACGACGACATGGATATTGACCTAGAATTAGTAATTGTCTAATTTTTGCATAGGTCAAATTAGAATATAACTTCAATTGCGTAGCTGCAATTAAACCCCACGTGTACTATTTCTCAGTCGCCTCTTGCATGAATAAACAACAAACAAGCGCGATGCCATCATAACTTCAGAAACACCACTCTGACGCATATGTCGACGCAGACGGTGGAAAGAGAGAAGATAGCGCTAATATAAAAGTCGAATATCCAATATCACTTTCCCTTTAGTTCCAACAACCTCAACCCTAGTTTCCACCTCTCTGTATCATTCAAAACGTCGTACTCACGTCTACCGAAAGATGGAACGAAGGTCCATGTGATCGATGAGGCCAAAAAAAANCAGACCAGGTTTTCGAGCGGCCAGAGGTAATAGACCACAGCATACATGAGGACATACTGCGTAATCCACCCCGAGTATGTGGCATACGATTTTAGGTTTGAAGTGCTGTAGGAATACCTTTTCTGTCTTCAGGAGGATGCGAAGGCTGATTGATGGTACAGTGCCAGGAATGAAGGCTCCGATGAGGGGAGAGACGACAAGATTTCGTAGGGTCCGATATGCGAAAACATCCTTGGTCGCCAGAAAGTGCCGGGCGCTGCAAGTGAGACAAAACAACGTGTAAACTCTAAACAAAAACTGTAGCAATTCAAGGCGGAATGAGGGATTGATATAGATATAGTTTCATTTTAGTTTGTTCTAGTGCTTCCAGTTTCCTACATTCAGGTTTCCAGGTGTACAATTAAGCATATCCTTTTAGTGCTTAAGCTTCATACATATTAATTCACACCGGCCTTTCCTTTCTGCCTTTCAATAGCTTCTTCGCCGACAAACTTGTCGAACCAGCGGAAGACTTCATAATGCCACTTGAGGCTATTCCCGTGATTCAGCACCCAGTGATTTTCTTCTGGAAAGATAACCAGCCGACTCGGAATTCCAAGCCTTAGAAGTAACTTGTCAACACAAACGTTTCTAAAGCATTTGAGAAAGAGAACGCACTGCTGCAACGCATGGAACGCTCCGATGCCCTCTGTGTCGGGAAGACGGTAGTCCTTCGATCCGTGAATGATCAACTGTGGCGTCGACCAGTTTGCCACGTAGTTCGATGGGCTGAACCTATTGTCGGAATCCGTAAGTAAGTGAAGATGTACGGGTAGATCGCAACCCCTTTAGTATCAGGTTACGCACTTCTCTGTCAACGCCTTGGTCTTTGAGTCCCACGGCCGTCCGCCAAAATCATGATTAAACTGAGTTAGAAGTTTAAAGAATGAAGGCAAAACGTCCGTTATCAGCGCGTGCTGTGGATGATGGAAGATAGAAGAATAGGCGTACGAAGAAGAGCTCGTCTGTTGAAAATCCGTTATATGGCGAGTCGAAGACGCCGTCGTGGCACACGAGGGCTTTAAAGCCGAAGCCATATCCTGGATGGCCCTGGATCCAGCTGCAAGCAATCAGTTTTTTAGGGAGAAAAAAAAGGAAAGCGAAGGGAGGAGTGTTAGCGCTTGTATGCACAGATACTATCCTCCAGCATGCGCTAGGATCTAACTCACTTTATCGCGTACCCGCCCCAGCTTGCACCTGCGGCAACCGCCCGGTCAGCATCGATCTATCAAAAATATGCAGGCGTCTCTGAGGACCTGGAGGCACAGACGAGGCTTCCATGTTTGAACGCGTACCTCAGGATACTTGTTCAATATGTGCTTCCAGCCTAGGCGCATATCCTCAAAGGGCTTTCCGCCCCAGTCTTCTGCAATCGCATCCGTAAACTCTGAAAAATTCTGTAAGAAGCATAGAAGGAAGTTGATAATCAAATCGATCGATCTCACCTTGGCCAAAACTCGTCGATCCAGTTGGATTGATGGCAACCACAAAGTAACCTTGCTGCGTGAATACTGCCGAATCGTCCGTCGGGTCAGACCACTTCGTTTGTACTCAAAGAAAGTAACAAAGCACTTACTGTTCGGGTTCCAGCGTGTAGACCATTGGTCCTCCCACGCGTTCTGAGGTCCACCGTGGATTAGGAGTACAACTGGAAACGACTTCTTCGCGCCGGCCTTCCAACCATGCGGCTTTAGTGCCCAGCCCTGCACACGTCGGCCGACTGCACCTTCAAACCAAAAGCTCTCACCTGCGTCTAGGTTCTTTCCACGCAGATTTGTAGCCGTAAAGCGGGTGACCTGCGTGACCTCAGGAGTCGCACTGAAGAGCCCACGAATGAGGAAGACGTCGGATGGCGATGCGAGCGATGATTGTGAAAATAGCACACGACCCCCCNGGCAGGGCTTGAGGCGCAGATGCTGCATGTGAATGCGTCAACGGCCTCGGCGTAGCATAGCGGTACGTTTCCGAAAGCAACCCGTCGCTTACATCGGGGGTCGGCGGGAGCGTGAGGGTGAAGACCTTGATAAGTGCGTCCTCCCCGGCGGTGAATACGAGCGCTGTGTCATCGTCAGAGAACACAAGCGCGTCAGGCGAGCGGTCCCAGTGGGGTGTGAGCGTGTAGCGCACTTCCTTCGTAAGGTCGTAAACGACAATCTTTGCGCGATCAGACTCGTAGCCATCCTCTGCAAGCTCTGTCCATGCGACCTTCGTGCCTGAGTGGCTAATGACAGGGCTGCGCGTCGCGCCCTGCTTTCCCGACGTCAACTCGCGCGGTGTTTCCTTTCCTTGGAGGTCTACAATGTATATCTATGGGGCATACTTTAGAGGTCATTCAAAAAGAAGTCAGACGGCTCACGTTCTGCTTGGTATGCCAGGCAGCAGGAAGCTCTGGGTCTTTCGTAGTATAGACAATGTGACTGTCAGAGATGTCAAAGTCATCCGTTCCGCCAAAAGGTTCGACTGGAACGTCCTGTGTGGCATGAGTACAGTCATATTGCTACACCTAGTTCACCTACATGCTTGAAGTCTTTCAGAGGCGCAACAAAATCGTTCCCAAGCGCCCACTTGTCATCCTCATCCTTTGCAAGCGGGACAGTGAACAACTTCGAGCGTTTCGGACCCGACCACGTGTCCCAGTGGCGCTCGTAAGTCTCATCGTAAACGAGTGCCGAGTTTCCACGCGCCTCGTAGGCCTCATCCTGCTCTTTTACTGACGAGAGATTACCGTCTGCATACACATACGCGGAGAACACGAGACGTTTTGCGCCGGTTGAGTACCGGAAGTTCGTGGGTGCGACGGCAACGGGGAATAAACCTGCGAGGGCAGGACTCTGCGGTGCACGCAGAGTCTGAGAGTCGTATTCAACGGAGATCGCGTAAATTTCGTGTCCCTTGCCCTCGGAACCGGCGACGACGTGTCCGACGGTGCGGTCGTTTAACCAGAATGCTTCTCCACCGTTTGCAAGCGGAATCTCGAATGGAGATACTGTTGACTCGAGAGGAGCAATCCAGATGGACTTGTTGTTTCTGCAGAAAGAGTTTAGCAAAATTCATGAATCGTCCTCCATTTCCAAGTTAGACTGGTAAAACAACTGATGTGGATGATATCTTCAATTATCATCAGTTCCTAGCTTTCGATCCATCTCCTATAGAGTTCAGATCAAAGAATAGGTTGTTTGTGAGATGTCTTCGTACTCTCGTCTGTGCATAACTCGTAGACGATGCAGTGAAAACTTCGACATCAAAGAGATTGTTCAGATATCAGATACATCAAGTGTTTTGAACGAATCCTGATTGAACCTTCTCCCTTCCGCGGAACGAAATAACTGGCAATAGCAAGATCTGAAGAATATGCAGATGATCTAGTTTATAAGGTCGTTAGCCACCTACGAATAGAGGTGAGCATAACGGCATCATAAACCATCATCATCAGATAATATATTTGCGAGATCACAGCTGTTTGTATGCTTCTCAAGTCCATGCCGACTGGAAGAATGGCATGCATGCAAGAGGTACAGACACGCACTTTTTGTCCTTGAAAGAATACGTGCTAACATGCACGAGCGCGAGATCGCCTGCAGGGTTCGCGATGCCCGCACCTGGCCTGGGTAGTTCGACGAGATCCTGCGGAGAGAAGATATCTCCACCAGTTTTGAACGCGAAGTCGTCGCTCTTCCAGTTCATCATTTTGCTTGAACTCTGCGCTGACAGTGGTACTTGGAGGGCGAGTGGTATCTGAGGTTGGGTTGCTGCGACGCCTACACCCAGAAAGGGCAGGAGAAGGAGGCAGCGCACATGCATGTCGTCGTCGTTCGAGTTTTTAGAAGCGAGACTTGCCTGAGCGTGGGCAGCAACGGTGTTGGCTTTGGTAGAATTAGTGGACTGGTTGTAAACAGGCTGCTAAGTATTACTTTCAGAGCACACGGTTGGGGAAAAGATGTTGAGCGCGTAAGCTTAACAGACAATGTACAGACTATGTGCTTTACAGACAATGATATACTGCCGGGAAGCAAACAAATGATCGAGCAATGGAGGGAGATCCAGGCGTTAAAAAACGATAAAATTAGTGGAGACCGATGGCGGTCAGTGGGAAGTCCTTGTATTGGTGTCCATATTATCTTCCAGTCTTTCAAGTGTCTCTGCCAGCCTTAGAGCCCGCTCTACATCGCAGCGCTCCTCCCACTCCTCATCCATACTACGGTAGCTGACGGGCCGCTCCCGCCCCCNGATATCGCTCCCCGCGCTCTGCAAGTGACATCGTATTTGGGACGCGTAGACTATTGCGTAAGAAACCTGCGAGAAGGAGAGTGCTGCCGCGTGTGTTTCCGTACGCCGGAGGTGGTGGGATTGCGATCACGTTGTCCTCAATATCGCCTGTGCCATAACCGCTTTGTGCGAGTGCTGCCGCATATGTCGGCAATGATGGCCGGTTCCATGGAGCGAATGCCATGCCAATGCGAGAGCTGGACCGAGCGTATTGTGAATCTCCCGGGTGCAACGCAGCGTATCGCTGCGCACGTATGAGGAAGACGCAGCGCTCGAGGAAGAGTAGTTGCGCCAGTACGGCTATGCCGAAGGTTACATGTACGAAGATGCTCGCAGACCCTTCGATAGCGGGTGCGTGGTCCCCCGTACTATTGTTATTGCTGTCGCCAGTGCTCTTGCTGCTGTCCGCTGTGAGATGTCGCGTGATGGCAATCCAGGCGGCTATGGTACCGCCGAGTAGCACGAGCTGAAACAACAACCGGAGGAGGGTAATGAGAGTAATACCGTGCAATTTTATCCTGTTTAGTGACGGGCGCGGATCCAACCAGGACAATATTGCTGCATGCTTCGAGGCTTTGTGGGTAGACGACACATTAAGGGAGCTAGTCGCGGACAGTGCTGCTGAAACTTCGCCAGGTGAAGAATCTGCTGGTGGTATGGGCGATCGTTCTCCGTCCGCAGGATGGCGCGCAGGCAACACGACCGTGCTAGGACTTGCTTCCTCTTCAATGTTGTGCCCGTGCACACTGTCCCGGAATCCTATTTCCCCTCTTTTCTGCGGTAATGGACCCGCCTGGGGCCGCGCTTCAGCGAGTTCGTACTCAGCCTCGTCCTTGTTCGAGGTGAGGACAGGGGCGATCGACGCCATGTAGGTTGTTTTTTTTGCACCAGGCAAAGAGAATGAGCGAGTGTTGATCTATTTCAAAAGACGATAAGAGCGATGCACAACAGCTCAGCTCGCCATCAACGACGACGAGCAACGACGACGACGACGACGACGAACAATTCCGGGTCGATATCACCCACAACAATCACACTCAGTGATGGTTACTGGACTGGTCACGTGTCGCTTTCATGTGACACCTGTAACGGTGAATACCGGAAAAGGAAGTATTGCTCGTGGCTTTACACTGACATTTTTACGAGGCCTCCTTTGCCCCAAATACCCACTGCTTTGCCCTTCATACCCGATTGCGACTTGCTTTTGAACAACAACCATAGCTTTCTTTTGGTACACACCTCTGCGCAAAGTGATCTAAACAATACTCCAAACGCGTGCAGATATGGATATCCAGACGCTTTCAAATCTCTTTGCAACGACTTTCGATCCTAATCCAAATGTAAGGAAAGCCGGCGAGCTCCAAATACGCAAGGTGAGCACAACACGCATCAGTAGGTGTAATGCGTCACAATAATTGTTTCTTCTCGTTCGTGAAACCAAACAGATTGGGAGCGAGGAAGGCATGGTCACCGCCGTCCTGCATATCATTGGCAACAATAGCGTAGATATGTGCGTATGCGGCAGGAACACGCGTCCGACGCGTTTTATTGCTCTTTGCTAATATTAATCTACAGCGCAATACGTCAGGCTGCGACAGTCTACATAAAGAATCGCGTAGAGAGGTCATATTCGTCTTCACGCCAACGCGCTGAGCAAGTGCCCATTCCCACATCAGATCGCGACGCTCTCAAAGCGTCTATCTTTCCGTTGATCATTGCCGCGCCCTCAAAGGCTGTCTCAGTGCAGCTTGCAAGCACGCTGCGCTTTATGGTCTCACATGACTTTCCCGATAACTGGCCTGACCTCGCAGACACTGTCAAGACGCTATTTGGGAGTAACAACATCCGCGAAGTAACCGCGGGTTGTACTGCTATCTTTGAGATTACCAAGGTCTTTCGGTGCGCCCGATTTCCCTCTACTTTTTCTCCTCGTTTTTCACATTCAAAACCCTTATATTTAAATATGCTTGATCTACTTCCATTCAGTTATCGCCAAAATCCTGATATTCTAGAAAAGATAGTAAAGGAGACGTTCCCTCAGTTGGTGACGATCGGCCTGCAACTCTTGACCTCGACGTCCTCTGTTTCGTCACAGGACGTCCCGACTATCTTGCATTATATTCTAAAGACGTATCGGAGCAGCATGATCCTGCAGTTGAGCAAGCACCAGCAGAGTCACGAGAGCATCGTTCTCTGGGGCCGGCTGCTTTTCCAGATTGTCAATCTCGAGGTCCCGAATGAAGCCGTTCCGGAAGACGAAGATGAAAGAGAAAAATGTGAGTGGTGGAAGGCCAAGAAGTGGGCATTCAGCGTTCTCGGTCGGTTGTTCCACAGGTAAGCTTAATCTCCCTTAAATTCTAAATGATCTGCACGTAAGGTCTCACAATTTCCGTCAGATATGGAAATCCGTCGCAGCTTCCTTCTACTCTCAAAGCAGACTACTTGGTGTTCGCGGAGCACTTTGTGACTAACTTCGCTCCCGAGATCTTCAAGACTTATCTTCACCAAGTTGAACTGCTCATCTCAGGACAGAGATGGCTCTCTAAGAAGTGCCAATACCACATTTTCTCGTTTTTTACTGAATGGTGAGTGTATGGTTTTATGAAGTTGACGTTGAGTATCTAATAGATGTGCAACCTTTCTTTCTATGTAGCGTCAAGCCGAAGTCAACCTGGGCGTTCCTGAAACCTCACTTCCAAACTCTCGTCTCCTCATTTGTCTTCCCTCAACTCTGCTTCACGCCCATTAAGCAGGAGCTCTGGGAGTCAGACCCGGTTGATTATGTTCGCACCTCAATAGGTAAATTCGCCTCCTTGTTTGGCTTTACTCATCTTTACTTAAGTAACATATTACTTCTTAGATGAGTACGAAGATTTTGCAGCTCCTGTGTCTGCGGCCACTTCGTTCTTGTTTGCGTTAGCTAGTTCAAGAACCAAAACGACCTTCATGCCAATTCTCCAGTTCATCAACTCCGTACTTGACTCGTTCGTATCAGCTTACCAGTCTACAAACATGCTATGGCTTATTGACGTATCTGCCTCTTTACAGGAATGCCGGCGCGCCGCAGAAGTTTGGCGCACTTAATATGACAGCTGCCTTAGGTCATTTTATGATGCGCCATCCTCAAGTTCGCCCTAATATCGAGCAATTCGTCGTCCGGCATGTCTTTCCCGAGTTCAATAGCCCACTACCGTACATGCGTTCTGTTGTGAGTTCCATTTTTGATTTTTGATTGATGGATCTCTTAGAACTATCAATAATTTCGCTCCTCTTATAAGGCCATCGAGGTAATTGGTACCATCGAGAAGAATGATATGCAATGGGCCAATGAGGAGGTATGATTCAGATTTCAAATGGCGATGCTCAGTCTTACTTATATTTATGGACCAGAACCTCGTTACGGCTTCGAGAGCAGTTGCAAATGCGCTGGACGACTCGGAGTTGCCTGTAAGTGTACAAGCTGCACTATCTCTAACTGAAATGGTTACTGCTCATGAATACGGTCAGTGTCCTTCTTGCTATTCTTTAATAAACGTTTTTTTAATGCGTATGTATAGTTGAGGCTGCCGTCAGACCTCAAGTCGGGAAAGTCATCCAAGGTGAGTAATTGGCAACTGCTTCGTTTCCTCATTTAACCTATTTATCATTTTATTAGACCTTCTCAGACTCTCCGATGAGACTGACCTCGACATCCTGAACAACTGTATGGAGACCATGGTTGAGAAGTTCCATGCCGAGCTTCTTCCCGTTGCCGCCCAGCTGACTGCTCGCCTTGTACGTGTCCTCTCCATTAGTCATCGGTTCTCTGGTAGTTGATAATGCCCTATGCGGATAGTGCGAATCTTACCTGCGCCTTATGCGCGAGAAAATATCACAGGAGGCAGCTTCAGAAGAGCCAGAGATTGATCTGACACTTGATAGTGGTGAAGACGACAAGACTTTCGCAGCGATGGGTGTGGCAAAGACGATCTCTACTGTGAGAGTTTTCTTCACTATTAAATATAATTCCTTGCTCAATGCACATTTTGGGATAAACCATATTCAAGATCGTATCATCAGTAGATACTGCGAAGGATATTCTTGCACAGGTGGAAGAGATTATTGTCCCCGTCATTACGTATACTTTGGAAAATAAGCAGATCGGTCATTACGCTTTCACTGACTTTCGAAGGCCTGCCTAACATTAATCTTATCAGATCTCTTCGACAACATGTACGACCTCGTCGACGCACTGACGTTCAACATGCGCCGCATCTCACCCGCTATGTGGCAGGTGTTTGAGCTCACTTATAAGCTTTTCAAGACAGATGCGATTGACTTCCTCGAGGGTATGCTATTCTGCCTCATTTATCCAGACAGCTTTGATCTGATGTTTATCGGTAGAAATGCTGCCATCATTGGACAATTTCATCTCCTATGGCTCGGAAACTATCAAAAGCCGCCCAGACTACAAGATGATGATCCTAGATATCTATTCAACCGCGATGAAGAGCGAGCAGCTCGGCGAGAATGATCGTGTGAATGGCTGCAAGCTTATTGAGGCATTCTTACTTAATCTTCGTGGCTGTGTTGATGATGTAAGTAGACTCTGTTACAAGGTCCAATATCATTCTAACGCAAAAAATGTCCAGGCTCTCCCGACTGTCGTTGAACTGTCTTTGGGATTATTAGAGAACAAGGGGACTACTGCATTGCGCCTCGCAAATCTGGAATCACTCATTAACACCGTGCTGTACAACCCATCAGCGGCTCTGCATCTCATGGAGACCGTGAGACCGGGCGCCGCTCGCAACTTCTTTGACAAGTGGTTTGCAGCGCTCAGAGCGTCTGCAGGCAAAGGATTACCGCGCGTCCACGACAAAAAATTAAGCATTCTGACTATGTGTGAACTGCTCAACATGGACTCCGCTGCGATTCCATTATCGTTGCAAGAAGGTTGGACAGGCATTGTATCTGCAATCTTGCATACCTTCCAAGGATTGCCTGAAGCTGTTGAAAGTATGTTCATTTCATGATAACTAATTATAGCTTAGCCTAACGAGATCACCATTTACAGAGCGCAAGGCTCTGGAGGACTCCTTCAAGGTTGATGACGATGACGATGACGACGACATCGAGGGCGGAGAAATACTCAACCTCGAAGATGATGATGGTGGGCCTTCTTATAAAATTTCGCATGACATATATTGGCTCAACGTAATACACAAAGATAACGATATATGGGACGAAGATTCTGAATACATTGAAATGCTTGCGAAAGAGGTAAGCATAATTAATATGACCATGTATTGTACATCATTTTACAGTATATTTATCCGCAGGGTGCTCGTCTTCGCGAGAAAGCAGATGCATCTATCAGCCTCGGCGAAGAAGATTCCGATGTGGAGTCCGACGATGACGATATAGACGAGGATCTTGGCTATATTAGCCCACTAGAGAACGTCGACCCTTACGTCACCTTCAAGCAGTCCCTCACAGGTGCGTTTCTTCAGGCCGTTTCTTCAGGCCTTCCTTTATCTGCTTGCTCTTATTCATCCGTTTTTCCCCTCATCTCAGCGTTCCAAATGAAGAACCCAGCTCTCTACCAGGCGTCCACGACTTCACTTAATATTGAGCAGCAAACGGCTCTCATGGAGATCATGACTATTGCTGAGAAGAACTCTGCTGATCCAGCTTAGGAAACAAAAACCGAGAAGATAAAGAGATGTTAATGGAGGTTGAAGAATTAGCGAATGAAGAACTACGTACAATAGATTTCTGTTTTCATATACTTGTCAGGTGTCGTGTCATAATTTTAACGCAGGTTGGATTTTCCTGCTCTTTGTTTCGTGCGATGCATTGTCCCACTCAGAGTTTTATGTTCCACGATGTATGCAGCATTCCTTTGATCCATATAGTACTGCACAAGTCCTAGTGTATAGAAATTTGGAGTCAAAAGAATTTCCAAGCTTCACAATTGATGAATACTTATATCAAACTTGAAAGGCTTAGAATTGGAATGATCGACAAGCGAAAGCCTGAGTTCTCAAGCCACAATTAATTGATAATCTTGGTAATAAATATATGGTAATCCGACTCACCGACACTTGACAAGTGCGTTTCTCAATTACTGAAGAAATCCCTCAAGGCACGTAACCAGAAAATTAATAGTGCCGCTATTTCTATCATGCACAAATTTTGTATTACAGGCAAAAAAAAAATCAAGCCCACAAGTGTCTTAAAAAACATTTCTGACGCATTCTTTTGGCGAGGATTGCCTCCAAAGTCTTTCCCAACTATTTGGCCTTGTATGTCTCGGCATGTTCGATATGAATAATTCTTAATAAATAAAGACCGTTAAAAAGACCATATGGACCGAACGATAAACTACTATATGTGAAAGAAGACATAAAATCTAACATTCCGTTCTTTAAATCCCGCCGCCACTCTTCTCAACGGGAATGCGCATCCTCTCTGTCTTGACGCTCTGCCCGGCCGGGCGGAGGGTGATCTCTTTCAATCCAGCGCAGATCTAGGTATACCAAATAGTCTGTCTGTCAGCCACGCATCACACACGAAAAAAAAAAATGCAGACGTTCTCTCTCACCTCAACGAAATCATTGAAGTCAAAGTCCTCACGTGCGGCAAACCCAGCCTCGTCAAGCACGTACCGCAACTCGCCGTCCCGGACATGCTCGTACTCGGGCAAAGCACGCAACAGCTCGCGCACCGAGTCCTTACGCAGGCGGCCCGAGTGCTCTGCTGATGCAGAGTCGGACGACGCTCCCGTGCGCGCGTCGAACACGCTGCGCAGGGCATCCATCTCTCCCGCCTCGAACTGCGCACGTGTGTACGCTGCGGCCGCAGACAGAGCCGCAGAGACGTTTATGGGCTGCGTGACCGGCTTCCAGCCAACCATCGCCTTCACAGAGTCAGTCCACGACTTCGGCGAGGGGCTGAGTATGCGCGTGAGCTCGTCGCCCTCGGGCAGGCCCATGAGACCCATACTGCGGAGGAAAGCGACTCCGCGGTGGAGCTCTGTCGTCCGACGCGAAGCGTCCCAAGAAAGTTCAGCGGACATGATATCGACGACGCGTGGGAGCGCCACGAGAGCAGCCTGCGCGTTGAGGAAAGCGAGCCGGCAGCGACGCGCGAGGACGTCGACGGCGGTCTGTGCATACTCGTGATGCACCGCGTAACGTACCTCTGCCTCGATAACTGCAGAAAGCCCTCGTTAGGTTACAAAAAAAATGCTCATGAAGAAAATGCGTACAAGGATATTGAGAGCTGAGTCGTGTTCCGTGTAGCGGCCAAACTTCACCAGTAGGATTGGCCAATGAGCAGACTGTCCATGCGCGATCGCCATAGTTGTCCGAAAGGTGCTTTGCAACGTCAGTCGCAAGTCCATACTGCAGCGAATAAGACATTAGATAATGAAAGAACAAATGGTATGCCTTACTCTTTGAATTAAGCCGATAAACATGTTTCTCGTCCAACCATCGCTCCCAACTAGGTGCACGTTCTCTGTGACGCAGCCGCTGCGAACTCTGTTTCCCAGTCCAAAGACCTTGACCGCCTCGTCAACAGTCTCCTCCGCCATCTTACGGTACGTAGTCCACTTTCCACCAGCAATGGTGAGGAGACCCGACTCTGAGACATGAATCATATGGTTCCGTACGAGGCCCTCGGTGCTCGCCGCAGAGGGATTGCGCACG
>SGPK01000171.1:0-46348 GCA_004802695.1 Phellinidium pouzarii
CCTTTAACACGTCCGGCCCCGTGCGGATGCCTGAGTCGAATATGATCGTCATCTCTGCCGTGCCAAAAAAAAAAACATTAATATGTAGCCAGAAACAAATCGAAAGTAAGAGAGAAAGAGAGAAAGAAGACGCACTATCACCAACAGCGTCCACAATCTCGGGGAGCACCTCCAGACTCCCAACAGCCCCATCCACCTGCCTCCCCGCATGATTCGTCACAACGATGCCCTCACAGCCGCCCTCCAGCGCCCTCCGCGCATCCCCCCGCGCTCTGGACGCCCTTGAGGACAAACGGGCCTCCCCCCCGGAGATGCCGCCTCCACTCCCGCACGAGCCACGGCAGCTTCGCCCAGCCGTGAGCCTTGCCGTGCCACACGCTCGAGTCGATCCACGCGCCCGAGTCCTTCTGCAGCGCCGCCTCGCCGTACTTGCGCATCCACACGGGGTCCGCGCGCCCGTTCTCATTGCCCGTTTGGCCCGGCGGATAGTAGAAGATGTAATTCGCGAGGTTGATGTCGGTGGGGCGCCAGCCGAGTTGCCAGGTGTCTACCGTCCAAAGCATCACGTCGAACCCGGACTTCCACGCGCGCTCCATCAGGCTAATCGTCTGCTCACAAAATTTAAAAATTTAAAATAATCACTCATGACATAATTTCTTTTAAAAGATTGAACACGCACGACTTCATCATCGTGCCCACAATACAGCTGATAAAAGCGCGGCGCAGTCGCACGGGGATTTGCGCCGTTCGGGCCGTCATATGAGTGCACAGAGTTGCTCTCGTTCTTCTCCGCAGCGCCTGCTTCATTCGCAGCCGCAACATCCTCGATCGAATTTGATGCAGCGGTTGAGAGACAGTACTAATTATTTAATTTTATATTTCAAATAAATAAATAAAAATAGAGGAAAACGGCACATCAGTGACTCAGCGATGACGTTATGAAACGTGCACGTACGGGAAGACCGAGTTCACCGGCGACTTGTGCGGGGACGAGCTCGCCTTTGGGCGAGTAGAGCTTGTTTATCCCGATAGGCGCGAAGAGGATCGGCGCGGGGATGCGGTGGCCAAACAGCGTTACTAGAAATTGAGATGAAATAATTATAATAATACAAAATTAGTACAAAATTAAAATTAAAACAAAAGCAACTCGGAACGCACTGGTAAGGTCCCGTGTGTTGGTGTCAACAAGCATGCGGGGGATGATGCGCCAGCGGTAGAAGGCCTCGCGGTTAGCGCGGTCCGTCCAGCCCATGCCGGCATTGGAGTTGGCGTAGAAGAAGCCGCGATCGTTGAGCTTGCGGCGGGTGGAGTCTGCGAGCTCGTCCGGATGGACCGAGAATGAGGGCACTACGGGGTAGAGGTCAGTCGAGGTTGAAGGCTGAATTTAAGAGAAGGGAGACGCACTGATGCCATTGTCGCCGCCCTGCTTGAAGACCTCACGCTGGTAGAGGGAGTAGTGCGGGGAGGGACCTTTGGGCTTGTTGGTTGGGTCCATGGTGTGTGAGTTGAAGCAAAGGAGGTCCAGCCAGAGGTGCTTTTTATACTCTTGAGATCGTGGACGGACAGACGGCTCTCCTATCAATATTAATATTCAATATAAATTGATATTAATATATTTCCAAGTTTACCAGTTTACATGAGATCATCCGTGTCGTCATCGACGGATCGACGGCCAGAGTGATGCATAACACGGATGCCCGTTTCGTCCGTTGTGGTCACGTCACATCATAGGAATAACTCAGGAAATACTAGTACGCTAAGATTAGCTGCATCTCCACCTCCATCCCACTCCTGCACTCATCTAGGACGAAACGACAATTTCATATCAGTAAACTATCTCCATTAGAAGAAAGACCGAGAGAAAAAAAAAANGGACACCAAAAAAAAAAGGACACTCAGAATTGCAGAAGTAATAACTCATCAAGCGGCCCTCGAAAGGAACCATATGACTGTTGAGCTTGATATGTGATAACTTGATCATCATTGTGAGACAGAAAACAGCCAACCGGGAAACCGGAGAACCGAAAGAAAAAGGGGACACAAGCCAGTACTAGTATGAAGCTGAAAGTAAAACACTCACAAAATGACACGTCACACATCATCATCAAATGCGCCCCACCTTCGATACATTGCCGATGCCAGTATTTGTCGTTGCGAAGTATGGAACGTGAAAGATGAGATGCGGAGACGGGAGACGGGAGACGGGAGCCCATGTGCTGAAAGGATGGGAACGTAACAAAAACAAACGAAGAAATCGAAAGTTTAAAAACTTCCCGCCCTGTGAACAAACAAGTGCAAAGCCTACTCTGTCTGTATCAGGAAGGTTGTTCGCAGGGCCCGCCGGGCTCCTAGAACTATTAAAACTTCGAGCACTCGCTATGGCCTCTACAAAGCATATAAAACACGTCTTTAGTACATAACAAACACAACGAAAGGGGAGCATCCGAGTAATCGCCAACCAAGGCATAGGACACGATACAAGGGGAGAATAATCGTCTCGGAGACGTGCCCAGCCAGGTACATTCGTCGGTGCCCGCAATCAATTGCCACTGGCAGGAGTAGAAGCAAAGCAGTACCGCACGCACGTCTCCCTCCCTACCACCTAACACCTCGAAATTCAAGCACCTCACTGCGTACCCTTAGGCTGAATCGTCGGCACAAGTCCCGGCTGAGACTTCAAAATAAAGCAAAACAATTTTAGTATTAGTTGGGGCTGGGGGACTTTTGGGGTGTAGTGCAGATGGCCAGGTAGACGCACCTCGCCTTCACCGACGCGCTTTGCTTCGACCACCTCGCCCTCGATCTCCTTCGCGACCTATCAAATCAATAACAAAAACAGAGATACCGCATTAGTAGAGAATAATTGAGCTTCTCGTGCCAAATAACGCAGGCAGACAAAGAAACAGGGAACAGGAAAACACGCACCTCTTCCCCAAGCTCGCGCACGCGCGCCTCGTCCCGGCCAATAAGACTCACAGTGACGCCCTTCTGGAGAAGCGGGTACGACCCCACGCGCACGCCTTCTCCCGAGACGCGCTTATGCAGCGCGGTGAGGTACGGTGCGATGCTTGACTCTGGGGCACTGGGGGGACGGGGCTTCGAATCAGTATTGCATCGATATAAGTATTGCGAATAAATATACACGTATTGGGAGGAAATAGGTGACTAGAGAGCGGGAAGGGAACTGGAGACGAGAGACGCACTTTGTGAAAATGAGATGACGGAAGGGGCGTTCACTTGGTGGAGGGAGCGGGAGGTACGGTGTGAGGCTGCTGAGCAGGCGTTGGAACAGCCCCGGAATACCCGGGAGGATGCACAACTTCCCCTCGAGGCGTACGACGGGCTGCATATATTTATCATACCATTAAAACATTGATAGTTGTGATCAGAGGAATATAGATCACGAACCACCCACAGCTCTTTCCCTACAAAGAGCACTTCAGCTTTCTCGGGGAACAGCGCCATGCGCTCCCTCGCAACGCGCTGCTCAGCCGTCTGCTGTCCAAGATCCCTGCGGTGCTTCAGCATCTCGCCCATCCTCCGCAGCGTCTCCGCGTGGTGTGCGAGTGGTTGGTCGAACGCCGCTGCGAGAGACTCGTATGTGATATCTGGGAAAGGGGAGAGTGATATGGCAATTGAGATTTTAGCTGAGTTCATTCCGTTTTAATGGGAATGAAATGTGTGCACCGTCGTGTGTAGGCCCAATGCCCCCAGAGGTGATGACAAAGTCGTATTTTTCTACCATCCGCCTGCTTGCTTCGGCTCTGCGTAATTATATTTTAAAAATGCGAGGTCAAATTTAAATTCTCGGCGCAAACAAGAATTCCATTCGTATCCTCACTTACATCTCTTCCGCGTCATCCGCAATCACCTCGATGCGTTTTCTAACCGCTCGTCAGGAGAGACCAGTTTACGAGCAAAGGGAACCACGTACAGTTCAATGCCCTGTTCGAAACAGAACTTTGCAAAATTATTCGAGTTGCTATCGTGCGTCTTGCCATTCAAGATCTCATCGCTAGATCATTGAACAATTCAGCAAATAAGAAAAATAACCACGTCGGCATCTTTTCCAGTCCTCCACCCTCCTTGCAGAGAAGCACACACCCGATGATGAGACACGCAGCCGTCTTGATCCACCTGCCCTCACCGAGCGGATTCGGCGGGACGGGCGACACATCGAAGTCATAAACAATCGGAGCCTGAGAGACAGCCTCTTGAGCTTGAGTGGAAGCCATCCTGAGTGCCCGAATGACTGATACAGAGGGACTAGTACCGAGTCTGGAGGAGGAAAGAGACAAATGGCGTGTGAGACGCTGTAGACGGGCGAGGCTGCGAGTGCGAGTGCTGATGCTCGTGGCAAATGGCATGCCCAGATACGGCGGGTGATAGCCCCAGCGACGGCTTCCGTCATCGGCGTCGGCGTCGCGTCGATCATCCCGAATGATCGCCATCAAAATACTACTGGAAATCTTTGAAAATATAATTATAATTGCTTTTGTAGTGAGGTATAGCATCAGTTCATTACAAAAAAGTTCAAGCTATAAGGCTTTGAAATAGGGATGCTACGGAAACAAAACAATCAAATTCAAGCACGAAATATCAGACTCACAGGCACAAACCGCGTGTGCTCACAGCAACAGAATCAGAAGTACGGATCACTCTCAAGACGACCCGTCTCCCACGTAAGGTCCACATTAATTTCCCTGCACATCCTCTCCACCCTCACTTTCACCCCCGAACCGGAAATAACCCATCATAGCGCATTCCTACATAAAAACCCAGCGTCCGGATAGACGCTGGGAGCTTATCGAATAGCTTGAGCGTATAGGACATCGGGGAGCTGCAGCGCAAAGAAGTCAGGCGCGGGAGGTACACTGATTCTAACTATCTGGTCGAGAAGTGGGAAACCGTATCGGTCAAAGTCTAGAGAGAGATGTTGTAGTCGGGCACCATGCTCCTGGAGAGTGTTTACGAGCTTGGATATGTCTTCCTTGCCGCATTCTTGCATGACACGCAGACTGAGATGCCTAGCGTCCCGCTGACATAGATAAACAGGTCGGCAATGGCGGAAGTGTATTTGGTCATATTCAGGCTCAAGGCTGTCAGAGCTGGTGGTGGGACACTGACAGTCATAGTGGAGGGGATCTGGAAATGCAGGTCGAGCCCATGGACCTATCAGAATACATGCAGTATATCTGATGTGAGCAAGGCACGCAGCGCTGGGATAATCCACAGAGAGATCACACATGGAGTGAGAGTAGAACACTTGTTCTTTACAGGGGCATACAAGCTGCTTTATATACTACAGGGATTTGTCCTTACTAATCCTACTTAACCATGCTGACTGATATGCTGACTGATATGCTGACTGATGTGCTGACTGAGCACAGTACATGGCTGACTAAACATCACCAAGGCAGCATAAGCATGATTATTCTAATACTCCTCCTCAAACATGCAACCCAAGTCTGTCAGTGAAGTGTTTGACTTTAATCGGTGGTAATGCTTTAGTGAAGATATCTGCCTCCTGATCGTCCGTAGGCACGTAGGGTACAAGAATCTTTCCATCTGCGACGCATTGACGTATGAAGTGATACTGAATGTCGATATGCTTTGTGCGTGCATGAAAACAGTTTTCTGCTGATAGCGCAATAGCCAACTGATTGTCACAGTGGATTTCGACAGGTAAAGATTCGAGTTTGAAGACTTGACTGAGTAATGCACATAACTGTTAGGGCAACACTACACACTATAAAAGCGCACAGGTTCTAACAAGCAAAAGACAACAAGAGGAAGGGTTAAGATGACTAAGGAGGGGTCACACTGTGAATAGTGGATATCCTGAGAGAACTCAACTGAGGTCTCTAGGTCTGTATTGCCAGGTATTTATACACAAACATTCTTGGTGCACGGACCAAGCAGTGCTACTTTAGGGGTGGTCTATTCTATAGCTATCCTACTAACTGGAGCGATGAGGAATGATGATGTAATCCCTTCTAGAACCTTCTGCTTAGTAATGATTACCTAATGATTACCTAATGGCCATACTGACTAATGATTACCTAAGCAATGACTAATCCCTTATTATGTAATGATTATGTAAGAGTGTCATGAAAGCAAAATTAAAATGAAAAAATGTCTATATCATAACAGCAAGCACTCAGCAACCAAGATGTCTCCATTCTATGCCAACACTGGGGTTCATCCAATGGGTCTCACTGACATTCACATCTCCTCTGCCAACCTCACAGCCAAAGACTTTTCCAAACATGTCAAGGACATCCATGCTCTTGCTCAAGCCAACCTTACCAAAGCGGTTCTATGACTGGCATGCAGGACAACAGGTTGAATTTGAACCTGGAGCTAAGGTCTTCCTAGATGGTTGTCATATATAGACAGATTGCCCTTCAGCCAAGATGGAGGATAAATGGTTTGGTCCATATGAGGTTGTCGAATGAGTAGGGGCTGGAGCATACTGTCTAAAACTACCATCTACATGGAAGAAAGTCCATCCAGTTTTCAATGTGGTCTTACTCAAACCAGCAAACAAACCAGTCTTTGAGTCACAATGAGCACCCTCGCCACCACCCCCAGTAGTCCTGGACAATGAGGAAGAATATGAAGTAGACGAGATTCTAGACTCCTGTATTCACAGAGGCAAACTCCAATATTTGGTGAAATGGACTGGATATATGGACCCAACTTGGCAACCAGAGTGAGATGTGACNAAAAAATGCGGCAGAAGCAGTAGAAATTTTCTACCAACTACACCCTGGAGCTCCTCACCGACTTCAAATTCCTCATTGACATCTTTGTGCCATCTTTGCACAAAAATACGGAACCAGATCGGTCAAATGGTTGATCAGGATGCCCAACCTTGAAGGGGGGGTAATGTTAGAAGTCATTTGCCAATCATGCCGATCATTTGATTTTCTTTCCTTTTTAGTCTTATTGCCGATCCATTTTCCTTTTTGTATTGATCTCCATTCCTCCCCACTCCCCATCATTAATAATGACTCACAGACACATAATCATCCCCATATAGTAGTACCTTCCCACATCTGATTGCACTATAAGTAGCTGAGCTGGACATCTGTTGTGCCCTGTTCTTCTCTTCTACTTACCTTTGTGTCGTCTTAGGTACTATTGTATTTGTTACTTATTGATCAATCTACTTACCTTTGTGTTGTCTTAGTGTTAAGTGCTGTCATGCAGGAAAGGAATCAAGAAATAAAAAGATAATAATCAGCACTTAAACAACACTAGTTGNAAAAAGTGTACAAACCAGTATTAGGGACATACAAATGGATTCCTAATGCAATAGGAACAAATCAGCAACAAAGTACAAAAGGACCAGGAAATATCAGGATAATCAAAATGGTAATTAGGAATGGGGTAGGACTTATGTGGACCATACACCTTTCTAAAAGACTCTAAGTGGGTCTATGCCCTGTGAAGGCTACATCATTGTGTTTCAGACCCTATGTGGGTCACTTCTATTTTTTAAGACTCTATGTGAGTCATTGTGTTTCAGACTCTATATGAGTCATTGTGTTTCAGACTCTATGTGAGTCACTTTTCATATTTTGACTCAGAATGAGTCATAAAGCCCCTGAATAGACCCTTAGTAGTTAAAGAAATTAGAAGTCCTGTACAGTATAAATACAGGGCATGTTAGCTCCCTAACAAATCAAATTCCAGCATCAAATTCCCTCTTCAAATTCCAGCATTAAATTCCCTCATCAAATTCTAGCAGAAGAGAAATTCTAGCAGAGAAATTCCCTCACAAGTTAAAGAGAATCAAGTAGTATTCTCTCAGTAAACTCTTGAGTGAGCACCAGCCAGTGCACTCAAGCATCTCAAAGACAGTCAACAAGTGACTGTCCTCATCATCAATTCAGTTCCCAAAGTAGTCTCCTCATCATTCAAAGTACTCTCCTCACTGTGCCAAGCCCTCTTGTCACTATGCCAAAACCTTTCCTCACTGTCCATTCAGTAACCCACCTCTCCTCATCAAGATACATCAAGTTTCATTCAACTTCCTCACAAACAATCCAGCATACTACCTGCTCCACCTGTGTTGAGCCAACATATAAACTCCACCTACCCTCACAACCTGAACACCTGGGAAAACTGCTTGACTAAAAGACTAGCCCAGCTGACCCAGTAAAAAGGAGCCAGTACCCAAATCCAGTAATTCTAATCAATTACAGACACTGTCCCCCTTTTTAGCCTGACAGTGCATCCTGAGCATAGTATCTCTGAGTCTCCTCTCAGTTGCTAGATCCTCTTGACCACTAGTCAGTGCTTACTTGACCATAAGGAGGCCCACCTGAGTTATTCCCAGCTGCCGCCTAACATCACATCACAGACGAATGTTTTGATCAAGTGTTCATAGGCTGTTAGATGTGGTTTGTTTGGTACTCTGAATACCTTGTGTTCCATCTTCATGTCCATGTTGGTGAATATTGCCACTGCAGATGTTTCTGCTATCAGCAGTTGGTATACATCCCATCCCATGTTATATATGTGTTTGCATCGGTCACACATTATATCTTCACAGATCATAGGAGCGATATGCTGCTGCTCCCATTCGTATCTTTGTACAATCTCCTGTGGATTGTAATTGCTGTCAAACTGTCTTTTGGTCATTTCCATTATTGGTTTCTTTGTGTTATGTGTTGCTTTCCTAAAGCAATAATTCCTTTCTGACATTCATTGACACTGAACTTAGCTCTCAGGAGGTTCAGATGTTTCTGCAAAAGGAGGCCAGGGAATTGGACAGGAAGAAAGGTAAGGAGAAAAATGGTAGCAAGACAGGAGGAGAAGGCAGAGGCAGAGGCAGCAGACTTATTTAGAGATGAGAAGGAGGTTAGGAAGTTGAAGAAAGCAGGACTAATTGCTCAAATTTCAAAGTTTTGTTCACTTAATGTAGATATACCATCAGATGATGAGCTTTCTACCAACCCTCTCAGGAAGAAGGCACTTGAAGAGGCCATCAGACTGTATAACTCAAGGAAAGAGGCATAAATACTACTTATAGAGTATACACAAACTCTTAAGCAGACAAGTTGGGAAAGTAGCAAAAGCTGTAAATTATGGGCCAGAGGCCCCAGTCTTATATACTGTACAGAATGTATAGCATACCATAGTAAGTAAGTGAGCATATGGTGCATATAGTCATGTGAGTAAACAAGTGAAGTCATAGTGTAAACATATAGTGGGAAAGTAATATCTTAATACAAACTTAAAGCAGCATTAATTTACATTGTACAGACCTAGTAAACATATAACCTACTTATAATAATTTTTTGGTTGATGGAAAGCAAGTGAATAGTGGCTGAATTATATTCAGTTGGCCATCTGTAGGCCTTTGCCACCGAAATTTCTATGCCGATCATTTGTCAGATTACAAAGCCTGCAGACTTTTTTTNGCAGGGATTGCCTCCCCCCCACTTGCATGCACCTCTCCAGTCGGACATTAGAATTTAGATATAAGACCAGAGCTGCCGGCTCATCCTGAGCTGAGCTGAGCCGAGGCGCACACGCCATTTAACAAGTGTGAGGGACTTCCTATATAACATGGACCGCCTTCTCATGTGAAGCTGCGATGAGAACACGATGGTTGTATATGAAAAATTCAATAGGGACACTGCAGCAGTAATATGATTAATGCAATTTCAACCTCCAGAAAAGAGTATAAAATTTATGTAACTGTACAACGAGGCAACTAGTTTAGCGATGCGACATTCACCTACTGCCACTACGTTTATTATTCCATTCTACTAATTGCTCTTTCATCATCTTATTATTAAATGTACCTTCTGCGACGTGTCCTTTTGCAGCCTCTAACATAAATCTCGCCAAACCTTCAACAGGAATTGATTTAGAAGGAAGTAGAGTAAGGACGATGGGGCCTAAGATACCCTCGACTATGCGTGAAACCATTGAACGTGCAGTAGCAGCATCTGCCGGATGAGTAGGGAAGTAGGCAGGCCGAATGTTGTAGACTTGCAAGGACGAGGACTTTGAACCGTAAGTAGTCAAGTCCTTTTCTGCAAGACCCTTTGATTATATACGAGTTAGTAGATTCCAATTTGAAGAAGAATAATATCTATAGGCAGACCTTTACTTTTCCGAACATGACTCTGGACTTTCCGTTCGTATCTGCGCCTTCGCCACTGAGGTAAACCATTCTTAGCACACCATCTTCCCCACGCACACCAGCCTCATCTAACGCCCTTAGTGCAGCAACCGGAAAGTCGCGTGTGATCCGCATATACTCAGCCTCACTCTTTCCCATTGAACTGATCCCGAGAGCCCAGACAAGGGCATCATGACCCGCAAGTTTCGATAGAACATCTGGTGGGTATGAAGAGAAGTCGTTGTGCGCGATGCGCGTGACTTTGTCCAATGATGGGATGGAAGAAGGTATATCACGTCGGGAGATTACAGTTATGTGGGAAATGGCCGGATCCGCGATTGCAGACCTTAAGATTGAGAGTCCGGCTATAGATGTACAGTTTTAGCTTCAGACATGCACACAAACGATGAGAGCACACCTGCTCCTGTGGCACCAGTCAGGATAATCTTAAAGGTCTTGTCTCTGGCGCTCATACCAAGTAGAGGACTCGGAGGGCGAGAAAAGGTTGGCTCGCGTTGTATCTTTAAGTTATTCTGCGATGACAACAGCAGACCCAGAAAGACTGTAGAGAGGGCGCCAAACGCAAGTGCCGTGCGACGCTTGGAGAAGATGGCCAGGATGTATTTAGGCTGGCGATGCTCAGACGGCTTGCGAGGAATACTAGTGGATGTGGATGGTGGAAATATTAATATGAATTGTGCATTTAAGTATTCAGTATCTTTTCCAATACAGCCAGCAAGCCAGGAATGTACACGCGTCGCAGACGGCAGCTTCAAGTCAGGTACGGCGTGAGAGTACTAGTGGGGGGGGGGGTCGATCTAACAGTCTAGCACCATATGCATCTGGAGTTAAATAATATTATTAGGTAGCATAAAATAAGGTGCAGACAGATTAAAATAAAAAGTTGTACATATCTGGAAATGCGTACATCTGAATACAGGTGGGTATGGGAGATAGTAGTACTAGTACTGTGAGATATATATATTGCATCACCTGTCAAGGTACAGGTACAAGAAGTATAAGTCACGCTTTTAACCCAGATTCCCCAATCTGACCTCAATGACAACAAGCAATACTACTTCTCAGTATTGCGCTTAAGGATTTTATACATATAGCCTGTAGCTACAGACTCCTGCTTTTATTATATTTTAAAAATTCCAATTTTTCGGGGAGTAGTTACGGAAAAAATATTTATATTTTTCTGCCACCTCAAATCCTTCGGTGATTAAATCCTCCGATAAGATTAATATTAATATTCTCGCCGCCCGGCAAAAATCCCGGAAGACCTTTTTATTAGCATATATAAATGACTACTACACATGCATGACCCATGCATGACTAACCTTGTTTATTCTCATACCTCTAGACTAGTACTTCAGGCCAGTATATAGGAGGCTAAAATGTATAATATGTAAGTACAAACAGTCTCTGAAGTATGTATATCGGTCTGAATCTAAGTACACTAATAGTTTATGAACTTCTCTTTAGCTAAAAATAATAAGAATAGTTTTGGGCCTCGCCGCTTTTACCGCCAGGGTCCTTCTAATTAGTTAGACTATGGTTAAGGGTCTGTGACAAGTGACGTGACGTAACCCGTCGAGTTTATACCTCTTGTGTCCTGGATAATATTAATATTCTCAATATTAATATTAATGGACAGGTCTGACCTGCTCTGACCCAGATCGTCCCTTGACCCGCGGATCAGGTTGGAGCTAGCCATATTAGGGACGTTCAGAGTAGAAATGAAACGCGTTTCATTTCTTTTCGGAGATATTGATGACAAGTCGTCTTAATGTTTGTCAGCATGCCGTTCTAGGCTGCTAGGGTTACAGAATAGCCGGAGGTACACTTTTAATAGCTCACTAATAATATTAATATTAATTTTATGATCGTAGTACGGCATGCTGACAAACATTAAGACGACTTGTCATCAATATCTTATGTGAGAAGACAGTTATGCACTTTTTNCACTTTTCGGCTCTGTAAAGCACTAATACAGCAATAATAAATTACTTATATTTTCAAAAAGTAAAATCACTCTATGATGTACAATCAGCAACATTGACACCCTTTAAAAATGCCAGCAATGCTAAATTCTAGGCTTCACCGAGCATTAATAAAACTCTGGCTAACTATCTTACTTGAAATTTTGCGTAAGGACAAAAANCCTTTATGGGTTTTTTTTATGTGGGTCGGGGGTCGGCCCAGTTAGACCCTGACCCAACTTGACCCGCAGGGTCAGGTCGCGGGTCAGTCCAAATTCACCCTGACCCGACCGGGCCTGACCTTTGAGAACAATATTCCAGGAAACAGGTTCATAGCAGGTCTTTCTTTTGTCTTTGATAGCTCCTCACTTTGATTCCTCTGCAGAGAACATCGAAGTTTTCAAATGGGCATTCGACTCTCTTCGCTTGGCTGCTCGAAAGAGTTGCAGATGAAGACAATGTACACAGGCATCTTTTCGCCCTTACTGTAACTCGTACACTTTTTGTGAGTTTGACTAGCGAGGACAAGATTGTGCGGCATGCAAGGTGTTGAAGGTCATTCGTGTTGTGGAAGTAGACGATAACAGCGATTTCAATGAGGTAAGGTTTATTTATCTGACTGTTTGGAGTGGTCGTGTTTGACGTGCTGCCGCAAGAACGGCCGTATTGAGACCGAGAAGCAGCTCCGCGACTCAGAGACATCAAGTAACATCAATCATCGATTCTGACTTTCATCCCCTCTATTCATTGCCTTGCAACCAACCAAGTCGACTGGTTCAGTCCAAAGTTTAGTCCAAATGAAAAGGTCAGTTGACTTGAATTATTTGCCCATGTTCGTTGATTTAAAAATAATGTATAGAAGGGCGAGGCAATCCCCACTTTACAGTATCTGCATATGCTAAGGGTGGCATATACACTAGTCTACTCGACAACATCGAACATCAGCATCAATCTTGGGTACGACACTCGCCTTTTTCTTGCGGGTGTTTGGGTCAGTTTTTCTGCCAAAACTAATTCCGATGCGTACTGCATCTGGTGAGAATGCTTAAATTTACGTCCAGTCCCGCACCACCAGATTATCAAACACCTTCGGTAACCTTGCAATATCTTGCCTGGTCTGATGAAACAAAGAATCTGTGAATATTTGTAGAACGTCGGGATCACTTAGTGAACGATACAGTATACCTCAAATTTATTTCATCCTGAGATGAAGTCGGCGACGGAGGGATGGAAATGAGCACCGATATATTAATTGTCTAATATTAATATTCTGCAAGATAAGCTCAGACCATCTTACCGGTATTACTTACACGCCATTTTACAGGTAACAATACGTTTTCTACAAACAGCTCATGTAATATTTATAATCCGGTAGACCCTCAATCAATCCCATCCAAAATCCCACAACAACACTGGCTAATACGGCACCAAAACGTTGAAAATTATCTAGGCGAAACGACAAAGCAAAAATTACTTGAGGGGAGAGTGGTCTTCGAGTAAGTACATTGATGATGCAACTTGAGTGTCGTTTCACTTAGAACGGAGTATGCACTCGCCTTTCTGCATAAGAAATAGGACAGTCCGTTTTTTTTAATGCTTTCAATAGTTCCTTTCTCCGATTGACTGCTGGTGATTGATTGCTGGTGTGGTACGTACGACTAGCTAACGTACTTCTATTCCGAGTCAGCAACGCCACAATTGCTGGAGAATCTGCTAAATTGATGTTCGGTCAACCGATACTCTCGCCGTCCATTAGTGATTATTCGGATAAGTATACTATTGACGAATCATACTTTTATATTATTAAATCGATAATGTGGATATGGCAATTACTGATACCAGGAGGGGTTTTCATGTTCAAGGACCAACCACATCTTCTCTGAATCCAAGGCACAATTGTTCTTACTCCTTCCATATAGGTCTCTGCGCTGATATTCATCCTGATAATTCGGTGCTAATTGATATGATTTAAACCTTAACATGCCCTTTCGCCGTTGAGAATTCGATTAAACAGCTGTCCGATCTTCTACTACTACGACAGGCCGAGAAGGGAAGGAAGAATGCTGGTATGGGCTCCCGCCCAGAATTTAGAAAAACACCCCTAATGCGCAGTCCTACACTCTGGCTTGGCATTTTACTCGGACGGGCATCTTTTCGCATGTTGGCATTCCAGCTAGAAGGTCTAGAGCATACCGTGTATCTGAATATGGGACGAGACATTTGCACCAGCACCAGCGCGTACTAATAACTGAAATTGCCCGCTAGTATCCACATGGTCATTGAATATACATCGTGAAAGATATCTAGTGTGTTTGCTCACTTCCTCGCTGTTTCTGATCTTCCATGGTTAATCTTAATTACAGCTGCATCAAATCTAAGTATCCGCTTCTGTGTGTCTGCATCTTTCCCTGCTTTTGTCAGAACTTTAAGCTCCGTGTGGCAGGGAGGCTGCCCAGGGTGTTCGTCACTGAGAAGTTAAAGTTATTCGTTATACACTGTTCGTCGTGCCGTGTCCAGGAGCTCAGAATAGCTTTAACTTTTTTATTTCCTCGGACCTTTGCCTACTAACAATTGATCTTATTTCGAAGGAGCGGCCGCGGAACAGATATCTTGGGCACAAATTTTGAGAACATATAGCTTCCTTTCACTGCCTTGCGCTCTGTCGACTCCGTAGGGAAATCTACGTTATCCCTGAACCACCGCCTCCTCGTCCACGAGTTCTGCTTTTCTTCTAAATCCTCCGCGGCATGTCGAGTGTGTAATTCTTGGCTAATCTAGGAAATGTCCGTCTTCGTCTGGTTAATGAAAATGAAGGATTTGAAATGCTTATAAAATTATCGACATCTGTGCAATATGTATTCAATTGTTGGTTGATTCTTGCGAGAGACAAGGATCACAGGGCATGTACGTCTTCTTGTTCGTTATGTGTATCGACAACTTCTGCTAGCAATAGCGATACTCTTCATTCCTTTTTCTTCACCGGTCGTTCCTTCAAGAGTCTACATCTTCCGTTAAATAGGTTTAATATTTTGATGTTATTCTTCCTATAATTTCCCGCGGACAAAAATACATGCTATGGCCATGGTCGGGCTTCTAATGATCTGTGATCAAATCACGGCATCTTCGGGCAGTTTACGCCGTTTTCTGGAGATCCTTCCGTTGCCAGTGTATCTCGGATTGGTGTAAACGAGGGGAAGATTGGAAGGGGGCTAGGCCTAATTGAAGCTGGACATTAGCGCACGGCATACCGTAAGCTAGAGACTCGAGGTCTTATACATCTCTCAAGTATGTTCATAATATGTGACATGTCAGATTTTTTACGCCTCAAGGATCTAGAGTTCATGTGCTAAGCCTGTCCGTTAAGCAAACGACCCCTGATTTAGATAATATCAAAGTCGAGGTTCAGAGCGCTCCGGCACGGACTCGTCTTGACGTGAATTGGACCTATTTTAAAACTTGTATACAGACTGGAATCTTCACGCGACGTGCTCGGTATTATGCTGTACAAACAAATCTTGACAGCAGTCTTAACAGCGGGACCTTATATAAACTCGAATGCTTCCAAACCTTTGCGGCGAAAGTGTTTTTTTGGGTTTTGGTCATCGGCCAGCCACAAGCCCGCATTAACCTAACTGGCATCTAGAAGTACAACTAAAACGTCATATACACAAGAAATCAAGTAAAACCGGCTACATATATCGTTCCCGTCAGAATATACACTATGTGTATAGTAATTATAGAAATTAAACTAGAAACGATGCTGCAGTATTCTTAGCTGATTATTGCTTGTGATTAATTCGCGTGCTATCTAAGCATGCAGAAAAGGGGGAAGCCACCCTGGTAACTTCCAAAATTCTTCGTCGCGCGCACACGAAACCCAAACTTTGAGAAAAATTGAACCTGTCATAAGAGTCAATAACTGAGGAGGTCAATGCAAAGACAGAATATACCATGGCGTCATTGTTTACTTGAAGACACGATCTCTGCTTTCCTGCATCCGCCTATATGTCTCATTAGAAGTTATGAAGCACCCTTTAAGCTATGCAATGCAGGTCCGTACCTTATGAAGTACTTTCTCTAAGAGGTAGCGTCCGATGCCGCAGCGCTGCCTCTCAGGATCAACAGCGAAAAGCCAGATGTTCCAGGAAGCTTTTCGCATGCCAGGCCCGAACGCAGTACTGCTTAGTTCAGCCATCTTAGGACGGAACTACAAGAAATACAGCCAATAAAATGAATTAAATTAGCTTTAGTACGTAGGACCATCTATAGTTTGGAACACACATAAGAGGACCACCACTGCTGCATTTCTGGCGAGAGCTTCGATACGAAGTCTTGATATGTCGAACTTGATGCCGACAAACAGACGTAAGTCAAGCTCCAGCGAATGTGAGAGCGTAACAAAACCTACTTTTCGTTAAATTCCTGGTCGGGGCCATAGACGAACATAACTCCGTCGATACTTTGGCCTTGACCGGCGACAAAGATTTCCCCTTGCCTTAGGCAGAGGTTCAGCTGGCATTGGAAGAGGGCGGATTCGTGAGCAGCTTGACCACCCGTCATGGCAGCCACCTGCAGGTCTGAAAGTTATCTCAGACTCATATTTATTGAAGATGAAATGATCGGGCTACCTCCGCGAAATGCAGCAAGTAGGATCTGAACAATACGTCCCTTTTCTTGAGCTATGTGCAAAAACAGAGAGCACTATCGTCAGTCAGGACGTAGAGTCGAATGGAATTTGATGACGAGCCTGTGATAGTGTGCTCTGCGAGCTTCCTGACAGATACGATGGCAGAGGTCATTGTGGGGAGGGGGACCAAAGGAGAATGAGAAAGGCGAACCAGTTTCTAAAGCCGATTTTAAAGGAATCGATTGGAGTTGTCGAGGTGTGTACATGACAGTGCCCCCGGCAGAGTACTAGTGAGTGTTCCTTGAGTCAGTAAAATTGGTAGTCTTTTCCGACTCTCAACGCCGCGGAGTCCACAGATGGACTCGGAGATGCGGACACTTCGGACTGATGGCACTTATTAATTAAAGTGATCATTTTCGTTTCTCGTCTCGCAGGCAGGTTATAACAGACTCAGTGCAGCAACTTTCCTTGTCCAGACCGCTTCACTCTGGGGCCCTGTGGTGATAGACGTTAGTAGTTGTGGTGATATATTGTCGAAGGCAGGATGGGCTTCGTCCGAGTCGGCGCGCATTTGATTTTTTTNAAACTGCTATTTTACATAATAATTACGTAAATAAATAGATTAGGTCATTTGGAGCCTCGGGTCTCGGTCAGCCAGGTCAGCCACCACACGCTGGCAGACTACTGAAAAATAAGGGGGGCAGTATTAATGTCTGCGAAAACTGACATTGGAAGACAGTACCACAGAGCCTGCACGGGAGACGCTCTTCAAACCGTGAAGGAACATACTTCATCGCAGGAGATAACCTTCTTCGCTGCTTGCTTCTGCCCTTTCGTCCAACGCGTTTGGACAGCACTTGAGCATCTAAAAATTCCCTATCATGTGAGCTCTTGGCATCATTTGATTCACTGGGCTTAACCTGACCGGTATTATCGACCATTCAGTACTGTGAGTTTGGGGACAATTAGGCAGATGCGTGGCAACTCTTACCAGCGATTCCACTAGATGAGGTTGATCCGTACAAGAAACCTGCGGAACTTCTTCAGGTATCGCCAAAGGGCCTTGTTCCCGGCTTGCGATTAGACAACTTCAAACCTGCAAGAGGTCTAAACGAAAGTACAGTCATCCTTGAATTTCTGGAAGAGTAACGCTTTTTCTTCAATCAAATGTTATAATCCCATCATACTGAAATTCACACTCGCACCCACGTAGCTCCGTTGACATCGGTAACGGGAAAAGCCTTCTTCCACCAAAGAGTGACCCATGTAGATGCGCCATTTAAATTTCCAGAGTATTGACTGATCTGTCTATACAAGACGCCCGAGCGCTCGTCAGATTGCAATGCGACCATGTAAACCGGAGCCTCGTTCCCGCCTTTTACCGATACATTCAGGCGCAAGACGATGATTCGCTTATCTCTGGTGCCAAGGACTTCGTCTCATCTCTGCAAGATCTTACTTCCCTTCTGCAGCGAGCAGAACACGAAGTTGGAAGCACAGCTTGTGGTCTATGGGCCGAGGACGGCAATCTGAATCTTACAGATGTAATGGCCGGCCCATGTGTGTCCAGTAATACTTATTGTACGCATAAAGTGTTAAATGTGTTGCTATCTCTACCGTCAGGGCTGTTTCGCGCCACAAATGTACTGAAGCATTATCGCGGTTTCGTGGTACCTCCGAATGAACGGTATGAGCGCTGGACCGAAAGGTTATTCACATTCCCGGCGTTCAAAGCAACATGCAGCACTGAGGACTTATATCTGGACTCATACGAGCGGTACGAACGTTCATTTCTATTCATTCGATAGGCTCTGACTTTTGGTCACAAGCTATGCGTTTAACAGGCCGAATACAAGTCAGGTGGCTAGCGCTATCAACTCTGGTCGTGGACTGCCGTGAGGTTTAAGTCTATCTTCCGCGGAGATGCGAGTATATTTCTAACAACATGCTGTGTGCGCGAGTTCTCGGTACTTGCGGTGAAACTCGACCGAATCTTTAAACTTGTATTTGTATTTGACATGTCTAACCGACAACGATGCATTTCTGATTCCATGTGTGAGTCCATCTGCCTGTCTCCTGTGTTATTTTGACCCCCCAAATATCTATTATGGACCCGGAACAAATTAGAGAGACGGTCGTCATATCACTCTCACCCTTAGTAAGGATAGCAGTGGCAGGAGAGTGCAGTCAGATTCGTCGGCACACCGTGTCTGCGGCAGCTCTTAAGATAAAAAAAAACATTGATACTGCTCGCAAGCAATGAATGTACATATATACATCTCTATTCGGGGCCATCCAAACGGGCTGTGCGGTTTACACGCAAGTTCCTCAGATCGTTTGAAGTAAGTTGCGCTCCATCTACGAATAAATACTTCAGTTTATGGTCTCGCCCGAATAGGCCGGTCTCGCAGTGGCAACCGATTTTCTGCTTCCAACCATGGGATTGACCTGAAAATTATTAATCAGCATCTAATAATTTCGATTCGAATTGATTGGCTAAAACTGTGCTATTGGTTTTTCTAGTTCTCTGAATCCCTGTGCAACAATCTTCCTGACCCCTGCAGCCTGCGCGTCCTTGCTCTCAACATCCACGCAGTAACATCCCCCAGCTAGAAATTCTCGCTTAATGCCGAGCACGTCTAGATGTTTGCGCCGCTGAATTGTTTTTCTTTTCTCGATGTACTGGGACTTCCGTGAATCCATCGCGCGGATGACGGGCGAATTACTACTGCCTCCCTCTTCTGTCGACAAGCTTCAGTTTGGAATTGATGAAACCAACCTCGTTTTCTTCTTGGAATATCTAGAACTATTAGTGGGAGCGTGTAAATGCAACAAACAGCTAGTGCGGCATTCAGGACATCCTAAACTGCACTGCATATCACATCTCCTCGGCAATTGGAATCCACGAATTGACTTCTACATTGCATACCATCAGTAGCAGACGCTAGATGACACGCATGACAGCTACAGTGGTTTGTCTCCCTTGAGCCTCTGACATGGAATATGAGAGTATTAATAACATCTTCTAGGCTATGCCATGCAGAATACAATTTCCTGCGCTCATTGTAGGTCTTTGAAACCCCTGGAGGGGGATATCTTCCTTAGCCTAGTCTTTAGATTAGGACCCTCGGCTGTTTAGAGTCTGGCCCTTAGCCATATTCTCGCATGATGCATGCAAACTTCATGTCCGATAAGTGTCTATCATCCGATCAAGCCGACTGAGATCTAGAAATACACCTAAACCTTCTATAGATCCATGATTCCGTATTCTTGAATCAGCCCGTATTGGGTAAGTGTCTTCGTTTTACTTGAGCACCGCCTAATTGCTTATGCTCGTCGTGCTACCCCGAAGCATCTATAGCCTTCTGAAGGCCTGCCTTCGGTTTTCGGTGAAGCTACGCTTTCTTGAAGAAACAAATCACGTTCATTCCGAATGTCCTTATCATTCTTCGGAATTTCCCAAAAGAAGACTCTGAAGCTGAGCTAATAACTACGTCTGGTTGCTCCTCGGCGCGGATGTTTGACGGAGATTTTTATAGGTGCTTCGTGTGGGTAAGGTAAGGCAAGAGTATCTACAAAGCGGATAATAATAAGCTCGAAATTCAAAATCGCTTGACCTCTACAAGACAAATGCAAAGGCTCAATGCTCGTTGAGCCCGTAGTATTTACGTGTCCACGGAGCATACGTTCCTTCACAAGCGGAGTCGTTTCAGTGAATTTCGGGACGAGCTACCCATGGCGCTAATTTTTTTTTTGTTCCGCGGTGAAGGCGACGAAAAGGCATGCAGTTCTGTAGTCTACTCCAAACACAGCACTTACCTCGCTTTTTCTCTCCTTGCTTGTTTGTAAATTCAGACGCTCAAGGTTAGTCCGGACGTGAAAGCTGGGATAACTGTGCTAGACGATGAAGTGAATTCTATACGATAAATGCAAGAAACAAATTCATATACGCGAGAAGCTTGCTGCTTCCAAAGTCTCCTAGAGATTTAGGTGTTATATAATGAAATTATCTGATTTGACGACGTGTCTTTTCCTTCTCGCTGCGGCGAATGCTTGGTCGCCCCCCCCCCCCCCATGCTCTACCATGCTACTCGCAGCGTATACAGTGAGCTCGCCTTACTTGAAAATGACCGTCCTTCTCACACATTCTGAAGTACGCATCCGCTTACTACACAGTACTACTGAGCTTTAGTAAGCTTGGAGATGATGATCTGGAGAAGATGATACTATTATTGCAGAAGTCTCGCGCGTGGATCCTTCGACAAGACTAAGAATGGGGTTTTAATCGAAACTCGATTTGTTGACTGGAGATAATCCTCAATACGATATAAGGGCTGGTATCTGCTTCTACTGGATTTGTTTTTCAGTAATCTCTAGCGACCCCGCGGATCTGCATTTTATTCGCATGTTCATCAAACAAAGACTTCTTAATGGGAAATTAACTTATTTTACATATCATGTGCTAAGGCAAGATTGAAAATGCATATTTTCAGACACAGAATAGAAATATCGGAACCCGGATAAAATGATTTAAAATGTGGGAGATCACCATAATTTGTTTGTACATACAGTTTTTTTGAAACGCTGATCATCGCCCATGAAACTTCCCAATTCTTTTTTGGCTGAATCCCTTCTTATGTGTATAAGAGCGGAAATGACTCCAAACGGACAACTTCTAGCACAAGAACTCCACTGTGTATCCGGAAATACGTGTGAAATGAAAGATACCGATACATTCAGAATAATATCCTCGGAGCACGCAGTAGAGCTTTAGATTTGGGTCAAACGAGCGACCAGTTTGAGATATCAAAGCATTGTTAGGTCAGATCTGAATGAGAAATTGAACGCTCTAAAAAAAATACACTGAATGGAAAGCGCTGAGTATTTCAAGCAACATTCATCAAGACGATCCCGTATTCATCATGGCGATCCTGAGACCTGAGAAAGGGATTCAGGAAAATAAAATTTTAAGGCTGCGATTTTCGCGGGACCGTTGGACACGTGCCAGATTTGATCTCAATAAAATAAACATTTCCACGGTAATATAACAGCGATCAAGAATCATCGGCGGCGCGCGCGGTGTCATGTTGTACTACCCGCTCTCTTGTTGTCGCCTCTATGGTCCTCTAACACAACCTTCATGTTCAGCGTCGACGGCGCCAGGCTCACTAGGCTCGTGGGCCATGCCATTCACAATTATGGTGGACTCGTAGTAGGGCTTACCGCTCGAGACAACTTCGTTTTCGATACGATCAAGAACATGTTAGTGCACATCCGCAATACCTTTATGTCTTCTTGTTGGCGATGGCGATGGACATCATCGTTAATATGGGGATAACAGATTGACTGATAGCCTTTTTATTTTTCATTTTCCTCCGTAACTCTATCTTTTTGCGCCATTGTCACCGATTCCTACCATAGTTTCTTTACTAAATACTACGCTGTCGCATCTGTTAGTGAGTAATCATCCTATATGTAATCCTAAATTGCATCGACTGATCTCGTTACTCCCGTAGCCATTCTGTACTTCGACCACGCGATCACTTTTCCAACTGAAGTTCAGCGAGTATGGTGCACTCCGTTCACTGGCGCGACCGTCCTCTTCCTCCTCAATCGCTATGTCCCGTTCTTCGGATACATGCCTATACTTCTGGGTCTATTCAACCCTCCCTGGGATATAAATGTGCGTGTCTGTACGGCTGTCTCAGCAAAAATGCTAACGGAAATCACGAAACATTGACTCGCAGGAGTGAGCGCTGTACGTGGGAAAAGAACGAATAGACAGTGGCTAACCAAGAGAAATTCGAAGGTGCACTAGGTTCGCCCCTTTTATTGGAGCTTTGAGTGTATTTAGCAACGCTATCTCTGCGAGTACGTTATCTTCTCTCTTCCCACCATATAGATTCTCGTTCTTTGTCCAACAATACTTCCTTAAAAATTCCAATCATACTCTTCATCCACATTCAGGGATAATACACTTGCTAATGCGAGCTGACATAGTCATTTTGGTCTTGCGTACATATGCTTTGTATGGCCGCGCACTATGGGTTCTTTTACTCACAGGTTCCATTGGTATCGCTTCCGTTGGAATCGGTAGCGTGCGTTCGATGCTAGAATCTCTCCCTTTTATGTCTTCGCGCTGAATTTATCTATTACGACAGTGGTCTGCGAGCTCAATAAAAGGTGACCTCTTTAGCTTCGAACCTATTGTCGTCTGCGTTCCGATGTTAGGAAGGTGAGTAACCCCGAATTTCTTCAAAACTAGCCACTAAGAGTTTAACTCGTTCAGCGACCAAGGTAAGCATTATTATTTACCATGTCATCCGTGAGAAAGTGGCCTTTTACTTCATTGCGTCTGTCATGCAATAATCATAGGTCTCAAACTTGCCTGGGTCTCGACCTTTGTCTTTGACGTAGTCGTTTTCCTCTTAACGATAGCACGGACCTATCGATTCATCAAAGCACAGTCGAATCCGCAAATACACTCCGATTTAGCAATGCTTGTGACCAGAGATGGTGCGTCATTTCATGTCCTTTTTNATTCATAATCTGCCTTCCTTTTTACCGTCTCTTCGATCTGCCGATTACCCGAGTAGCAAGAATCCGATTTTTCTTCTCTTAAATGAAAGCTCCTATTTCATTTAAACAAACCTTAACCATTGGCCTATTTTGAATCTTCTTTGTAATGCCATTCTTTTCTTTAATTAAGTATCATTTCGAGACACCTTCCATACTTGAAGCTTATGGTTTTCTTAATACAGGCAGTATCTATTTCTTGTGAGTTAACTGATGCCATTGTGCATCTCTGAACACTGACATTAGCATTACAAAAGCGTTATGTCTGTCGTCAATGCAGCGAATTTTATCTTTGCATCCGTATGTTCATGCCATAAATTGAGAATTTGGGACGTTCAGAGACATACATTCCCCCAGGAGGTTGACAATTCGTTTTTTNGCCAAAGCAACCGGGACGAACTCAATCCTTGCACAAGCGTAAGTTCGAAAATGGAGTTTATAAACAATTCTCTTATTGTGCTGACGTTTCTTCTTTTATATTATGTTTAGCATATCCGTGACCATGATCTCACGCCTCTTGCTTAACCTCCGAGAAGAGTCTATGCACTTTCGCCAGCGTAACTCTAGCGGCACACACGCATCTACTGCACAGACGTTCACTGACACTAATCTCATTTTCACCACGCGCATTTTTGGAAACCTCACGGCTGACCTTGATTACGATGGTGACTATGCAAGTTAGGGGAGTAGTCACGGGCGGCCCGGAACCTTCTATTCCTCTAACTATTCTGTCAACGATGATGATGGCGAAGCGTACGAACTGCAATCGCGAAGCACGCGTTCGGGGCGTTCTACACAGACCGGCTTTAGTAGTTACACCGGCGGGGCGAGGACGGTCGATTCTGAGCATGCTGCAACTACTACTGGACCTGATGCAGACTCCCTAACAGCATCTGCCTCGGGATCCGGGTCGGCGTCAGGATCAGGGACACGCAAGGTTTCCGGAGGGAGGGTTGGCATGGCGCGCACTCAATCGAGGCTTACATGGGCACAATCCGTGCGCACCGCATCTCCGGCTGGAGAGCGTGGCTGGGAAGACGAGCCACAGACGCCTGCGACGGCGTTAGAATCAGCGCGCGCTCTGCTCGCACTGCCAATTGCGCCTGGTGCGGCGCACTCTGAGCCTCTATCGCCGTTTCCCCACCAGCGCCAGCAAGCACCTCGGCTGTCACCCGAATCTCCCTATCTCCGCAATCGTGGGCGGGACAGCGACGATGATATTGATGTAGATGTGCAATACGAAGGAGATAACGAGCCGGCGGTGCCTGTCCGTGCGTCAGGAGCGAGTGAATCGATGGAGATGACGCACCTCGAGCGACGGCCGCGTGGAATGGACAGTAGCCACGAGCATGACCTGCACCATGACCATTACCGATACAAATCTCCAGCTCGTTCCGAGCATGATCTTGAAGAGAACGGCTAGATTCATATCAAAAGTGCTCAATTCTTCCGCGGACGACAGCCTTTGCTTCACCTTCAACTTTTACGCTTCACGTCTATACCTCAAATGCATTATCGGAACCTGCTGAATACTCACTTCACATCTGTCTTCTCAAATGTAAACGTGAACACGAACTCTAACTCTGCGACTCCCAGACATCTGTATCACACAACGTGCCATCTTTGTATCATCCACTTTCGCTCTGCCTCGATTTTCTTACGACTTTCACGATTTTCAACTTAATTACATGTTCATGATTCTATGTAGAAAGATATGATTTTTTGGTATATTTAAGTGGCATTTCGTTTTTGCGTAGTTTCAGCGATTGTTCAGGGACCTTCGCTAGCTCGCATTTCCCGTTCCTTCATAATACCTAATAAATTACTATACTATTCTTTCCCGGAAAANCGTTTGTATTTTTCGTTAAGCTTCGGACAAAATTATGGAAAGCAACGATTGAAGGACATTTGTGCTGCGGTACTCTGTGCCTGTTGCGCAGAAATGAAAAGCACGGAAGCTACAACCTGTCCTGTCCTGCTGCATTTGAGTAAGATTTTTTCAATTCAAATTCAAAGATGGGGCTCTATTCTAATGAAGTTCTTGCATTGCTGGCTTTTCATGTTAACTTGTGGTCTTATCACGGATCTAAAGGAATGGACGCAGAAATACTCGCAAAGGTGTCACATTAGTATTTTCGGGTTGTTGGGATTAGAAAAGGAAGCTATGAGGACTCGGAGCAGACGTTTGAGAAAAAAAANTAAAGAAACATTCTTTTAACACTCAAGTGTAAAAAGCCTACATACAACAAGATTCATTTACACCGTCTATTTTTTTTTTTCCTGACTCCTTTGTTCAGCCTGTCAGAGCTCCATTCCAGAATGCGCAGGCTCGAACAAGCGAGCATCTGCATAGCCTGAGGACTGGAGACATTCGAGTACATCAGAGACTTCTGGTTCTTTGACTGCATACAGCCAGTAGGCAGTTTCCGCATCGCGAACACCGGTCGCGAGAAATGACTTTACAAGAGATGAAAAAAAAGGGGGGAAACGAGGAGAGATAAGGAGAAAGGAGTATGAAAGAAGAACGAATGCGAGTTTTGCATTATCTGTGCGCAAAAAATGAAAGCGGGAGCAAGGATAAGAATGTGAGAAAAGAGGAAAATTTCCGAAGGATCGAGCCGCCGTTTACTTACGTGGGTCACCGCCTCCAATGATCGAGGGCAGCAAGACAGAAGGGGGGGGGGGATGAATGAAAGTGGTAAGGATGAGGAGATATCTGTTCAGGGATGCTGAAGGAGCGTGGAAGCGAAGGATGTGAGAAAAACTTCGGGGCTGAGGTAGAGGGAAGAGACAGGGAAACCATTTCAGATGGAGAATCAAGAGGCTTCTTTTTGTAAATAAAAGGTATGAGGTCCATACTGCTGAGGGAGCGTGTGGCGTGAGGATAAGGATTGAACAAAAGCGGAAGTTAGAACAGGTAAAGAACCTTCTGGCCACAATGTACGAGGGGAAGAGTCTAAAATAAAGACAGAGAAAATGATTTCTTTGTCCATGATAGAGTCCAGCTCGGAAGGTCAGCTTTTTGCAGGTCTAGCGAGCAAATGTACTTTGGGAGCCGGTAATCATTTGCGGTCGTTGACGCTCGCGTATGAAAGCAACACGTTTCCGACGCCTGCAATCACAATTTGCGTGTGAGTCCGGCATACCTAAATAGTTTCATTGCGGCGATGGTGGATTTAAAGTGATTTTTTTTTTTCGGATATTCAATCAGGATTACCAATACAACGATTTAACATCGGCAGAATTCGGTAAATCCGGGTTTATGGACAGCACAAAAAANTGGAAAGGAAGGTCAGAAGGTCAGTGAATGGGAAAACTAGACAGTACAACATTGGTTGAACTCACTCTATTAGCGACGGCACGATTCCTGTAATGAATGTGGATCTCGCCGTTAGGCTTCTGAGATAGACGGTCGATAGCACCAAAGACCTGCAGAGGCAATGAATAAGAACGAGGAAAGGAAATATAAAGGGCACCGAAAGATTTTCAGAAGCTCAAACGAATCAAGTAATAATACTTTCTAAGGACGCGAAAAGTGAAGAATTAATGAATCGAGGGAGCACTTCGTACCTCACACCACTGCCTGACGCTCTGCACCGCAGTTGTATCACCCGATTTAACTCCCTGAATGATGAGCCGCTTACGGCTACTAGCGCGAATCGGAAAGGGGATGAACTTTGCGATGTCGAATTTCGCGAAGCTGAGGGATAGGCCAAAACGAGACGCAGAGCGGGTGAGGCCCTTTTTCGCTACTTCAGCTTCGGCCTGTGACGAGCGCTGCTCTTGGTTAGACAAAAGTCCCGGAGCATCATCTTGCGCAGACGTCGACAGTGACCAGCGCGACAGAGTCACCGCACGAGAGCTAAAATCCCCAGGCGCGAGATGGCCCGAGTGTGTGCGTGTGCTATACGGCAACGAGTGCACGTGATGCAGACTGGGGTGCCTTTTGGGATTTGCCTGCATCTGCATAAACTCGCCGGCTGTCGGCGTGTTCGGTGCGGAGAAGGACTTGTTGAATCCCGGTTTGAGAAAAATATGGTCAGGCCCTAGGGACGTGAAGGGTGCCTTCAGGGATGGTGGACGGTGTTGACGAAGGTTGGTTTCGGAACGTGCGGTCAGAAGGGAAGGCCCGCAGAGTGTCATGGAGGAAGATCGGGTACGTATTGGTGCCCTTGGAAGCCTTGGGGATGGACATGGCGAATCCATGAAGGCCTCAGAAAGTGGAGACTGCGGGACATCTACAAAACGTCTGCGCGAGATGGGGAAGGCAGTACAGGTAAGAGATTTTTGCGAGGAGGAAGTTGAAGTAGAGACTTTGGCGCGTAGGGCAGAGATCGAAGGCTTGGGAGTAGGACGGTGGTCTTCATCGTCCTCAGAGAGGAATTTGCCATATCTTGGAGTAGCCGGAGCAGAGTCAGGGAGTTCGTCGTCAGAGGCCACGGGCGAAGGCGGGAGGGGCTTTTTTTTTTTTAAAATTTATTTCAAATAATTGAAACGCAGTAAGTTTTGCAGAATCCAATTCGGGGAGAGCACTGCATACCTTTTGGAGACGTCTTCCAACCTCGGAAGGGTGCTCGAGAATCCAGTCGCGCATTTCGTTGAGGAGCTCGCGGATTGTACCCTCATTTTCGTCCTCGCAGACACGGTTGTCAAGAACAACTTGCGCAGGTGACTGGGGACAATTGGGGTTGTCGGGGTTGTCGGGCATCGGCGGGCGGTAGAATAGGTCTTCGTAAGAAGGGAACTCGCTGTCGTCAAAGGTGTCCGAGTAGTCCGAGGCAGAGGACTGGGATGTAGAGCGTTTCATTGCTAAGTGCGCCGGTACGTTATCGCGTAGACAAAGGACTGGAAGGTAGGCGGTGGGTGTAAGAGGGCAAGGGCGAGGGCGAGGGCGAGGGCGAGGGCGTTGTCGCGTCAGAATATATGGGACAAGGTCAAGGTGGGGGTAGGCGGGTAAGAGGCAGCGACGACTTATAAGGGTGAATGGGGACGAATTTATAAGCTTTCATGTTTCGCGGTTTTAGAAGAGTAGCATGCACCCAAAATGGATGAATGAGAGCGCATACTTGCTGGGGGCACGACTGGAGCTCGTCGACTTCCATGGCACGACGACTCGATAGCGAGACTAGTATCTGTCCAGAAGACATGTGTACAATGAGATGCGGCTTCCAAGCTAACCTGGCAGACATGGACATGGCAAAAAAGCTCACCCCCTAGGGCTTTCGACTGCCTGCATCTCTAGACATAACACACACATGCACCACCCCCAAAACAGAATAACCCGCTAACGGGCATCGCTATACAATAACGCATACAGTTCAATACTTTCGCAGGCGTTTTTACTGCTGCATCAGCGTGGAAATCGATGTTCATTTTACCACTTTCTATCTCCGCAGCGCAGCTCAGCTGTGAAGGAGGAATAGGTTTGAGACTCGGAAGTGCAGGAATATAACTGGTACAACTGCGGGTAGAGGTAGAGAAACGACCAACTCTCTCAGAGAGACTTCCATGCTTGAAGACAGCCACAGCCTGAGTCGTCCGAGCGGAAGCAAAGCCACCCAAGCGGTAAGCGACAGTCTAGTACTCAAGCTTAACCTTGCCGTATGAACTATTGAAAAGCATGCCTTGCAAGCCACCACAAAAATCTGACATTTCTTTTTTNCTTTTTTTCTTTTTTTGAATGATTACTAAAATTCATATCATTTTTACTCTCTGGGGAGAAATCGATTGAAATTTAACATGAAAATATTAATGAGGCGCGCGCGCGACTTCTTTTCTTTTTTTGGCTGAGTATTAGTGTGCCTTGGCAAAAGTGTAAATACGCGTTATTCATTTCGAGATATACAATACAACCCGGCCCATGACTTTGTCTTCCTTAATATCTTTGTAGACACTGTTGATTACGAAGCCGGTAGTTATTAGTCTCATTAAAACGAGCTAAACGAGCTAGAAAAAAAAAAAANCACGCACTCCTCTAGTTCGGAGAGACCACGAATGGTGTATCGGCACTTGACTTTTCCGGCCGCAGCGATGTTAACAGCCTCAATGGCGTCTTGTCTACCTCTGCAAAAGTTATCAATCAAGCCATTATGGGAACCGAGCAGAAAGAAAGAAAGAAAAACAAAACCCTATGAAAACCCCGCGGATAGTCAGGCCCTTCACTTAAAAGATCAGTCTGAGGACACACAACAGAAGAAATAGTATTACCCTGTAAATAGTCCTAGAAACCCGAAGGGGTAACACGTCCTCCAGTGAGATGCCAACGAGGATGAGTTATCCTCTCCGTCGAAGATAGGACCATGCTTGCTCGCATGCCCGTACACCACCAGATATGACAATCGCAGCATGTACACCACCCTTCGTCGCAGCGATGACCTCTGCCACAAGGTCTGTGCTCTCACGAAAGTCGATCCACTTCTCTGCGCCGAGCTCTAAGCAAAGTTTCCGTTTTCCCTCCCCGGTGTCAATTGCAACGACGCGCAAACCCATAGCTATTGCACGCCTTGATAGACAATATACACATTTCAAGTAAGGATAGATTAGATTCAGAGTGTTGACGAGTTGACCGAGATGGCCGAGACCGCCGCCGGCACCAGGAATCGCGACCCAGTTGCCGATATGCGCTTCACTCTGTTTGAGAGCACTGTATGCAGTGAAGCCCTGCAAAAAAGCCAGTCATTCAGTCAGAAGAACATTCGATCATCCAAAAGCGAGCGATGACAATAGCGGTGGCGCGGGCATTAATATTGGCACTGACCGCGCACATAATCCCTGCCGCTTGAGCACTATCGAGTGCGTCTGGTATGGGCGTGATATGATCCACATATGAGACCGTGTGCTCGCAGAATGTTCCATCCACTTGCGACCCGTAATGCTTCATATACGGGCAGTCTGCGCGAGGTGATACCACGGGTAGGAATCAGTGAGTATGATATGATGATTTACACGCGGCCGTGACGATGGCGAAAGCTCACAGCACTCATCCCTTCAGGCACTGTTCGCAGCTCAGACACGAGTCCACCATGTACTTGACACCTACACGGTCGCCCAGTGCAACGCTGGAGCGCTGCGTGCGCGCGCCGATGGCCACAACGACGCCGATGCGCCTTCCGAATGGCCACCGATAAGGTCCGGCTTCGCAATGAGCCCCTCGTACGACGCGTTCTTGATCCCGAGATCAGAATGGCACACGCCCGAATGAGTGAGCCGCACGAGGCCGCACTGGCCCGGGAGGAGTGTTTCTGTGGCGGGAACGGGGTGGTCGGCGACCAATTTGAGCTGCCCGCGTGTGGGACAGGGAGGATGTATGCGCGCTGAACTTGTGGCTGAGTCGCAGTTGCCCTCAACAAAGCGTTAGAAAATTTATACTGGATAGACATCTTCGACTGGTATCAGCTTCGGCTAGTCGGTAATCAGTACTTGTATCAAAGAATTTGGCTTTTTCCTGATGTCTAGCAGCATCCCATAGTCAACGTTCCAAAGAAAAAAGAGACAAAACAGTTCCCAGTCCCAAGTGCCAGAAATTCACGACTTGAATGGACGAGTTGGACCTGTTTCCTCAGGCTTGCAGAAATACGTACGGAGCAGCGGAAGGAAAAAATAATAAAAANGAAAAGGTGTCACAGTCACATTTTGCATGACAAATCAATGATCACGAAATCCAGCAATTTTCGTTACGTTATCACGGGATCGTGGACTTAGGACGGATACGCTTTCAGCAAAACAAAATTCCATTTATACTCTACCAGTAGTAAAGCTTTCGAGCATCTATTAGTATTTTGAATTGTTCAAAGAGTGTATTGACGTATACAGCTTCGCAAATTAACGAATATTCGGGTGTAGATGCGAATATTTTTTAAAACAAAAAAACACGGAATTCCGAATGGAGTAATTGAGCACGCGAGCTCGAAATTCGACAAAGGATGTGGGTTGCAAAAAAGTGAAAAAAAANGTGAGGCAAGAGCGGAGATAGCTGCGTTGATGTTCTTGCGCAAAATCGGAGAAAGAGAGGCGTTTGCAATTTGAGTATGAGTATAAATTCTTGAGCTTAGCAGTAGCTGTGAGCTGAGTTGTTCGTCGTTTGACGATGCCTGGTCTGCTAAAGCTCAAGCACGGCGTGGACGACAGCTTCGGGACCGCCGTGAGCCACGTGCGTTTCCTCAAAAAGGTAACGTAATGCAATATTACTATTAATAACAATAACAACGCAGCCCTCGAACCTCATCTTGTGCTCAGTTTCTATCTCTATCGTCAACAACAACCGCAAGGTGGACGGACAGCCCAGCACTAGACACCGTGGCGCACTCATCAGAAGACCCTAATTATGACTTCACACACTGGCGCATGCCGGGCGAGGACGACCAGGGCCAGGCGGCGCGTCAGGCCCTGTACTACGATCACCCCGACAGCGATACTGAAGATGGCTTCGATGGCGGCGAGCCTAGCTTAGCAGACTCGCTACACTCTCTGCCTTTGGGCACAGCCCTGGAGGCGTCAACATCATCTCAGACCGCCGCGCCGCAGCAGCAGCACGTTAAGCTCGAGTGGGACTGGGATGTGGACCGCGCGGACAGAGCGCGAGAGAGGAAGCATGATGGTGTCGATACATCGTTCCAGATTGATCGGAAGGTGATGCGCGACGTCGTGCAAGAGAAGACGGGTATCGATGTTGCGCGCATTCGCTTTATCTCGTCGGGTGTGTTAATCGTCGTCTCGATTGTGTCCTCGCTTACTGACTTCCAAGGCTTGCTCGCGCGTGTATTTGTCATGAGCAGGAACGTTTCACAAGGCTTATCTCGTCACACTCTCGACCTCGGAGACGTTAATTGCACGCGTTGCGCGGCGTTTCATGCCGCATCTCAAGACTGAGTCCGAAGTCGCCACTCTTGCGTATCTGAGGGCATATACAAAGATCCCTGTTCCCGAAGTCTATGCCTGGGATAGCAACCCTTACAATCGTCTCGGCGGGGAATGGATTCTGATGAGTAGGGTGAGTGCGCGTTGAATCAGATACAGTCACGTCCTTTGTTAGAGCCGGCCGTTGCGCCACATCTGTCTAACGTGGATATGCCTGATTGTCGTTTTTACTTCCCCACATGTTCCTAATTTTATCTGCGTGTGCTTCATTCGGGATTTCAATCCTGAACTATCCCGAATATATCGGAGGTGGCCAAGGGACTTCATGAGGACTGTGTCCTGCTTATGTCCGCCTGTGTATATGCGAAGGAACGCGGCGATCATGGGGATAACTTCAATTTCGTTTGTGATCTGCATACGGGTCTATCTGAATACCAGAGTACCAGAGCTCGCGCCTTGGGCGGATTTTCTCAGCGGCACTGATATTGTTCCCCATACCTTTGTTCACGAATTTCCAATTCCTGAAATCATGTGATTTCTAGAAAGTGTGATTTTCACTTCCACATGATTTCTATCTCATAGCTCTTTTTCCTTTTTTTCCCGGAAATGCCACAATATTAATGCTGATTTGTCGATGTCCTTTAGGCTCGAGGGGTTCCGCTTCGAAAAGTATATCACTCGATGCCACTTGAGCAGCTAGTTGCCCTATTCCGTCATTTTGCGGAATTACTTATACCTCTCTTCGGGCACAGGTTCTCTCATATTGGCAGTTTATACACTGAGGAGGGGAAATTTGGGTCTGAGGTGAAGTTTCCGGGGAGTGTAGAGCGCATACCAGACGGGCTTATCAAAGACGATGACGATGAAACGCCAACTCTAAGGTCTCTTTCTCGGACGAGCTCAGTCGATCATGTATTTGGATCTTCTTTTCCGACCCCTCCATATACTCCCTCTTCCTTGACCATTGGCATTCCCACTCCGAGACCAGAAAAACTACACTTTCCCCCGTTTTCAATGACTCCTGCTATACTCTCCCGGGCTGCCTCCTTGGCACGTGGCTCTTCCACATCCACACTAGTCCCAGCGCAGAAATTCCATGTAGGACCGATCATCTCTTGGCCGTTTTTTGGCTCCCATCGCGGTGAGCTCTCGCACACGACCTTCCCGCCAGAGATTGAACGAGGCCCTTGGGCATCAACTGCGGTATACCTGCGTGCATGCGCGAACCGCGAGGTACTCGGCGTTGCACGCGAAAACGAGGGTCGCGCGAAGCCACACCGACTGCATCTTGACCCTGACGATGTAATTCCACACGGCAGGAAGATGAGCAAGAAGGGTGAGTATGTGTGGGGGTATGGTTTCGTGCGGCGCACGCGACTGACAGGGTACGGCGAGGGCGAAGATGCTGAAGAGGACGAGGATGCTGAGGAAGCTATCTCTGAGACACCTTCTGATGACCGAGAAGACTCGGACGAGGACTCTAGCTCTGGCAGTCCTACACCCAGTATCGGCTCTGACCTAGATGAGGACGTGATGTATCGCGATTACAGGCGGTTCCAGCGGAGCACGTTTCTCGTTGCTGAGCTTTCGAAACGTGAAAAGCGAGTCCGGAGCGAGATGGAAAGGTGGCGTAGATGCATGATCGCGCTGCAGGGAATTCTGAGAGAAATAGTTGAAAGAATAAAAATAGACGAAGCCACGCATAAAGAAGGTGTTGGTGGTATTATCGGTATCGAGGAAGAGTTTGGTTTGGACTGTCATGACCTGAGTCTTGACAATGTGTTTGTGGATGAAAAGGATCCAACGATTATTGTGCGTATTTTGTGTTAATCCTTTTCTGATTAATGACCGCAATCTGATTGACGTTCGTTTAGACATGTATCATCGATTGGGAATCCACTACAACACGTCCTCTTTGGGCCTGTGCTCATCTTCCATCCTTCCTCCTCTCCTCCCCATTTTCTTCAAAACTGTTCCGTAAAGCTGTCGCCTCGCTCCCGGCCAACCGTTTCCCACACGCAAATGAGTGGCTCCTCTATGAGCGAGCTGGCGCACCATTGCGCTACGCTCATAAATGTGCTGAGTGGGACGGCTGGGAGGAAGGCCTCGTTGGAAGCATCCTTGGTGTAGTCGATTCTGATGCAACAGACGAGTCAGCCCATGTACCACTCACTTTNCCCTGGCGCGGGTGCACTTGCACATGTCGAGGGAAAAGAGTTCTGGGAGGAGGACGGGTGGGAGGAGCCGTTTGTGGCGCAGATGCGACCGAGCTTCAGCCATGTTGCGGGCGTCGCGACGGGCACACTGGCACACCCACTTTCTTGTTCGGCTGGTCGTGTGGGGAAATTAAGCCCATCGGCGATGCCTGGCTTGCGGCGGACGAGCCATAGCTCGGCGGGTTCGGAGTTTGAACAAGAGCGGATGCTAGATGTGCGGGGAGATATTTGCGGCGGGCGTGGGGGTGAACTCGGGCGGAGGCTAGAGGCGTGGTTAATCGAGAGCTTCCCTGAGAAGGGAACGAAGGCACTTTGAGTATCCGTCAATCTTTCCCCTCTATTTTAATCAAAAGTCTCTTTTCTTTTCTTCTAATCTTCGGTTTTTCTTTGTTCATATGTAACATCTCCGATGCATTTTTTTTTTTTTTTGGATCAATAGTCATAGAGATAAGTAGAGAAAGCGAAGGAAGTTGTAATATGTTTATCAAGAGCTCAGACTCGGATTATCACTCTATTCTGATAACTGTCTTATCTTGAAGTATTGCAGGCTCAGTTGGGGAACTTTGCAGTGATGTTATGCAGAATCAAGGCAAGGCATATACACTGCATCGGCACACAGTTGAGTGATCAGAGTTATCTGAATACTTGACCACAACTGTTTATGGCGCTATAGCAAAGTGGTTACTGCGGCAGTTTAGAAAGCTGCTCCTCTTTGAGGGCGCAGGTTCGAATCCTGCTGGCGTCGTCTCCATGAAGTGAGGTTTTGATGTTTTGTATTTGTATCAACTTGAAATAACGGATCGACTTGTTCGGTCTTGTCTGTAAATCCATTTTGGTGGTGAACGCAGTACAGATAAGTGCTTAGGACAGATGCAATTAGATGTGTTTCGTATACCTGTCAGAGCGGCCAGGTTTATTGAGCTTTCTTCGATTACATAATATCGTTTATGGAACAGTCACGGTCACCTGTATGTACAGGCTGTACCGTTTGCGGTTCAAAATTCAAAGTTGACTCGAACCGTCAATAAAAAGCTGCTTCAAGAAGAGGAACGCCAGGTTCGATTCATTCTCCATAACTTTACTCTAGTGGATGCCTGTCTCGACAACTGAAGGAACGCCAATTACATCTTCCAATGCAGCACTGTCGGCGCCACTGAGTACTATTTCAGCGCCACCAACGTCGTCAGACACAAATGGACCGAACAATGCGAAGAAATGGAGGGCAAGAAGGAAGCCTGAGAGGAGGCAGGGCGAATCCTCTGTCAAAAACCAAAGTCACGATAGAGGAGTTTTGAGTAATGTCTCGGAACCTCGAAGCAACGTCAAATGGCGCGACGGCGGACAGCGGCGTATGCAGGGCGGACAGTCAAGGAATAATATTACTTCCGTCTCTGCTGATACTGTCGACAGTGAAGTCTCTGGTCGCTCGACGCCGTTTTCGTCGGGATCACGTTCTGCCCGCGGCGGGCGAACGGCAGGCGATCGGGGTGATCATGGAAAACGGGAGCAGCCTTTGGCTGCAACAGGTCCTTCGCGTGGAGGGGGCCGTCGGAAAAATATGAACGTCAAGCTCACGGGTGGTCCTTCGGAAGTCGAAAATCACTCAGCTACTCCTCCCCCTGTTAGAAGGCGTGAAGCAAAGGCAGATAACTTAACAAACAGACTGATAGAATCGTTGCGTACTCCTCCTTACGCAGATTGTCCAATTTGCTTCAACCCGATCCATCCTGCTCAGCCCATATGGAGCTGCTCACCGACCCTTCGACGTGACCTGCCTCCAAGTATATGTTTTATTAATTTATAAGCTTCATTTTCTAACTATCATCTCAGATAATGACTCCGAATACCAAGCTGAAGATGCTCAGTGCTGCTATACTCCGTTCCATTTGAAGTGTATCAAAGAATGGGCATCGAAGTCCGTCAAGGATATGCGTGATGCTTTTCATGCTCGCGGTGAGAGTGGAAAAGAAGCTGAGTGGAGGTGTCCAGGATGCCAGTGTAGACGACTTCATGTACCTAATTCTTACCTGTGAGTATGTCTTATCATCATACTCAATTTCTCTCTCATAAATATTCAGGTGTTTTTGTGGCTCGACTCCCGATCCACGTCCTGCCCGCCTTGCGACTCCGCATAGCTGTGGGAACACTTGTTCTCGCCCTCGTGCTTGCAATCATGCCTGCCCACTCTCTTGCCACCCTGGTCCATGTCCTCCGTGCCAAGTTACAACACGGCTTCCCTGTCATTGCGGGCGTCAGATAAAGTCATTTCGATGTGCTGACCTCGCATCCCTATCTGCAAATGGGAAGGTAGGAGCCCCGGCGGCAGACTTGTCGTGCGGGAGCGTTTGCGACAAACTGCTTGGTTGTGCAAAACATCGATGTACGAGTGCATGTCACTCAGGCGCATGCATGGGATGCCCGGTCGTTAAGACAAGCAGATGTTATTGTGGGAAGACAGAGAAAGCGCTCAAGTGTGGAGAAGGTCAAGAAAGACATTGTTGTGTAATCAAAGATGATGGTCTCCTTGAAGAATGGGATGGAAGGTTTGCATGCGAAAACCCGTGTGGTCGGTGAGTTCGTATCTGAGAAGCCAGAGTCTTAAAATCGCTCAATTTCCGATAAGATTATTTGACTGTGGTAAACACAAGTGTAAGAAGGATTGCCATCCGCCCTCTAGCAATCCTCCCCCGTGTCCACGGTCAGTGATTTTTGTCACCCACTGCCCATGCGGGAAGAAGCCACTTGAAGATATCGGAGGTGTCGCCAGAAAGACATGCACAGATCCGATCGCTACCTGCGGTAATATGTGCATGAAGAAGCTGGATGGTTGTGAGCATGTATGCTCTGTTCCCTGTTTGTAGCTTTTCAATTAGTTTTATGTGGGCTTGCTAATTTTTTTATGGTAGGCCATACTGGGTCCTGCCCGCCTTGTTCGATTTCTCTTGTCATACCCTGTCGGTGCGGCTCAACAACGCGCGCTGTTCCTTGTCACACTGCCACGTCTACCGACAGTCCTCTCGAAATTCTGTGCGATAGACCTTGTGCTGCACTCCGTGCTTGTGGCCGACACCAATGCAATCGCATATGCTGTCCACTTGCTGCACTTGGCAGCGTTATGAAGGGGAAAGGCAAGAAACGTCAGGCGCAAGCTCAGATGGTTCAGGTCGAAGATGCGCTAGGATTTAGTGACGGTGCGCACTGGCATACGTGCGGTCTGGCCTGCGGGAAGATGCTCGGCTGTGGGAACCACCTTTGCGAGGAGCCCGATCATCGTGGTGCTTGCCCACCGTGTTTGCGTTCTTCGTTCGAGGAGGCGAGTTCATTGGCATTTGGAAGGCTTCGAATATGTATGTTTACTGACTGCAAGTGCAGATGGCTTGCTATTGTGGCCAGACGATCATTGAGCCTCCAATCCCATGTGGGACTCGAATCAATTGTTCGTATCCGTGCTCGCGTCCTCCACTGCCGTGTGGTCACCCGAAGTCCACGCATACTTGCCATGAAGATCCTACACCATGTCCTCCATGTCCCTTTCTAACATCTAAAATGTGCGCATGCGGAAAGAAATCAATGAGTAACGTCAGGTACGTAGATTTAAATGATTTACAGGGAATCTTCTGAGGGCATGATCGTAGGTGCTCACAAGAAAAGGTTTCATGTGGAACGAAATGTGAAAAGTAAAGCAGGTTCAATTGCATTGTATGTCACTTTTCTGATGCTATGTAGGTTGCTCGATTGCGGCTTTCATCATTGTGAAAAATTGTGTCATGGGGGTGACTGTGGAACTTGCACTTCGGTCTGCGGAAAGCCTCGCAAATTGTGGTAAGTAAATGTTCCTCCTTTTTTAAACATGAAAGAAAAGAGGGCTCTAAGTGACCTTTGCATTTTACAGTCTTCCTGCTCATCACGGCTGCGCCGCATCTTGCCATGCGCCAGCCGCTTGCTGCGAGGATGATCCGTGCCAGGCATCCATCACACTTCGCTGCGCATGCGAGAGAATTCAACAGGCCTCGCTCTGCGGGCGCTGCACTTTAAGCCCAGCGCGGCGTGAGGCTACGCAGATCAAGTGTACAAGTGAGTGCGCGCTTGCGAAGCGCAACGCACGCCTCGCAGAAGCGCTTGGTATCTCGCAAGACGTGAAAGATCGCGGTGGCCAGCGACCCACAGTATACTCGGACGAGCTCGTTTCTTTCACACATGCCAATGCGAGGTTTTGTACGATCGTGGAGAAAAGTTTCTCAGAGTTCGTGACTATATACTGTCCATCTTTGATATGTACTGATGATTTCTACTAGTTTTATCACATCGGAGAGGAAGTCACAAGTCCTTCCATATATGCATGAGGCTCGGAGAAAATTCGTTCATGATGTATGTTATGTTATTTATTTTGAATTATCTTAATACTAACTTTCTTTTTGTTAGCTTGCCGCTATCTACAGAATGGACACGCAAATGGTCGATCAAGAACCAAAAAGAAGGTATATATATTTTTCTATGTTCTTCCGGCGACTTGTTGGTTGGCTCATTTGCTCTTAGTGTTCAGCTCATCCGCCGCGTCGACACGCGCATCCCGCAGCCACTACTCTCTGCGGCGGCAGGGCCAAGCACCAATCTTGGCAAACTCGCAGATCTGCGTTCACCGGTTCATTTTTCGGCACCCACACGCCCAGGCTCAGCGCAGTCGACTACACAAGCTGCACATTTGCACATAGGATCGTCGCATGCCTCGACGCAAGGTGGTGCGCGGGGCTGGACGTCCGTCGTCGCAAATTCATCAATGCAGGCGGCAAATGGTTCTGCTTCTGCTTGGCGATCTCCAAGCGTCGCGGCTGCTGTTGGCCCGAACGCGCTTAGGACGAACGGTATCGTCCACTCAATTGCTAGAGCCCCAGTAGCGAGCAGGCTCGTCCTTAATGATCAGCTGCGTCAAGGAGAGTCGAATACTACGGTCGAGAATGTGCCGGATAACTGGGAGAACGATGACTCGTAAATTTAATGATTTCTGATATAGTGTATCACGGATAGACGAACGTATGTAGATTATATCAGTAAAGACACAATCAGACGCACATGTAACTCGTAATTTACTGAAATCAGATGCAATTGTCGAACTTCATACGGATACATGCTTCGGAACCGGCTGAACAAATAGATAAATACTAGGAGACATCCATTGGGGTAGGGGTAGATGCCATTAGAAAAAAGGTAAAGAGGGTCAGACGGAAGTAGGACAAGCATTGTCATACTTAAAGAGAAGAAACAGCAAGCAGAAGACACAAGGTATACAAATACAAACGAGGAAATTCACGGAGACAGTTTAAGTTCGGTTCGAGAATATCAATCACCTCGCTTCGTCATTCTTTCCAAATCTTTCCGCAGTCCAAAAAAGATCAAGTGTACTGTTTATAGGTCAAGAGGATAGTAGGAGGGACTTCTCGGGAGCCCACTGTATAAAATAGCCAGGAAGACTCGGATCAATCAATGCAGATCAAGATGCAACTAGGAATAAAAAAAAAACGTACCGGTTCATAACGAGCTCACTGAATTTTACCTCGGGAATCCTATTCCGCAACCAGCGGACAATGTCCTCCCCGAGCGTCGCGCAGTCGTATAGCTCTAGACTCTTTAACCGGACTGGATGGCCTGCTCCGCCGACCGGTGCGGGGAGCATCGGGCCCGCGATGCCCGCTACGCCGCCGCCGACGCCAACGTGTCCGTTCGCGCCCCCGGTCGCATGTGCGASGAACGTGCCGCCTCCCGTCGAGCCAGGGAGCGGTGGGTTGCGTGCTTCGACCAGCGCAACCAGCTTCGCGACGCTATCGCCATGGGTGTGGCAATTACGCAGCGCGACGTGCTCAAGCATGCGGCGCGAGCCAAACACCAGCATCCTCGTCAACGCGCGCNAAGCGCGTCCATGAGCACGTCGAGTGCGGTATGGCCGACCTGCAGCGTGCGCACATGCGGTAGCGAGGCGAGGAAGCCCCAGGGGACGAGGCCGGGTGCGTCACCATAGTAAGGACCCATACCAAGCTGGGACTGATACGCGAGCGAGAGAAAGGCGATCGGCGGGTCACTTGAGCGTGCAAGGAGAGCGGAGATTGCTTCTTCAGGCGCCTCGCGGTCGATGTTGAGTGTAAGCGCGTCGAGAGAAGGCGTGACGAGTGCGTCGAGTAGCGGGGTGAGAGTGTACGAGCCGCCAATGCTGAGGGAACGCAGTTCGAAGAGCCGTACAGGTTCGAGTGGGAGCACGGCGGGGTGCGAGTTCTGGAAATACAGCGAAAGGTGCTCGAGAAGCGGGTTCGCGGAAACAATGCACAAGAGGCGGTCGAGCGTCATTTGCGTACTTGAGTGACCACCTAAGCCGGGTGTCGACAAGGAGCGAATACTGATGGAGCGGAGGTTGGAGGAGAGGAGGGGCGCTGACCACCTGAAGGGGACATATTGAAGAGAGACTGAGCGAAGGTTATGAAAACGAATCTCGGAGTTACGGTCTGCTGAGGGGAGCCAAGCCCAATCATATGGGAATATATCTGCGTCTGAGCGCAGAGGCTCTCCACACGATACCTCAAATTCTTCTAGTAACGGAGCATCACCTAAAATAATAAAAGATATTTTTNATGTCATGAGCAGATCCAAAAACACAAAATACGTACGAGATATGTTCCTGAGCGCTGTCATAGAGTCGAATTGCCGATCGAACCTGAAGACAAAGCGCCTCCAGCGGTGCATCTGTTCTGCGAGATAGAAGACTGCGATGTGTCCCCAGGACGAACCCGACGGCGTCTGGCTCTTGCTTCGGTTGACACGCCAGCCAGTCGCCGAATCTACATACACGGCATGCGCATGCGCAGCGCCAACAGGGAGGGGGAGCGGAGGTATGGCATTGTGCATACCAAACTGCACGGTGCTGGCGGGTGGAGGTACGATGAACGCCGGCGGTGTCTGCGGGGCAGGGNAAAAACATGTCTGTGACAGGCGGCGGACTCCACACTGGGATGGGCGTTACCGCCCGCCTGCGTTTTCTCGGCGGTGCCGGGACGTGCAGGTATATCTCGATGTCGAGCGGAACTCGGGGGCCGGAACGCTCGAGCCAGAGACGAACGGTGTCCGGAGAGGCGTTCGGCGTCGTTACAAGGCGAATCTACAACACTTATCAGACTGATTCTCAAAGTAGGATGCATATATCGTACCTTTGACCAGATTCTGGGCATGTTGAGTAAGATCCTCCTCCAGGAGGAACGCACAGCTGCGAGGGTCCATGCACAGCACGGTGCGTCTGCGAAGCAAGCCCAGAAAATATGCTGTAGGAGGTCGTCTGGAAGTCTACGCATAGGAGATAGGAACTCTTTTGTGAGCTGTATGTCGGCGTCGACTCTACGTCTATCATGCTCGAGAGCGTTGATGGCCCGGGTGGACGCGGCGATGAGCTCCTCGAGGACACGTCGCTCTTCTTCAATCTTCTGCTCAAGCGCGGCTGCCTCCACCTCCTGGTCTTTGAGTTGCGCTTTTGCCTCTTCGAGCTGCATAGTTGTCGGCAGGACGGGGGNTGGCCATTGTGCTGGACGACGTCGAGACTCAAGACTCTTGACATGAACAAAAGGCGCGATGATACCCACCTTCCAAACTCGGCCGCAAAGACGCTGGCCCGGGGGTGTGCTTGTGCTTGTGCTTGTGCTTGTGCTTGTACTTGCCCTCGGCTCTCTTTCCTTTCGATAAAATATTCATGTAAAACAATCACTTATGAATTCATTTCGCGCTCTTAATCTTCTGTAGTTTTTTTTTTCACTGTGAGACGGACTCATACGCCCATTGGATCGACCACACGACACGACGATAAGCTCAGCAACATACTTCCCTGCACGCACAATGGCAACGCATATCTCAGAAGAGCTCGAGCGCAACCCCGCACGTGTAACGGTGCAGACACAGTTCGGCAAGGTCACTGGTGGGCGCGCAGCGAATGGCGCTGCCGTCTTCCTAGGTGAACTTTTCTTTTATCTTCAGCTGAGTGCAATAATTGACCCCCCCCCCCCCCCCATCTTTCTCCAGAAATCCCGTACGCCTTGCCGCCGCGTCGTTTTGAAGACCCAGAGCCACTCCCTTCAGAGTACACGTACGAGGCGAAGGAATATATCTATGAGGCTTCCTGTTGAGCATTTAGGGTTCGCTGGTAGTACCCGTCTTATCTAACGCATATATACACCAGTCGGTGCTCAACCGACGAATGACGGGCAGGCAGAAGGTTCGATTCCTTTGTCTTTATGTGGGACATTTATCCTTACCCATTCCAAAGGCATTCCTATGCGGGATAAACTTGGGCTCGGCGTGTCGACGGAAAACCCGTACGCTGTTCCTGTTGTATCGTTTCATACAGGTCATCGAACCTCACTGTTATGCTGCCCACATAAAGACTTTTCCTAAATATAGTCATCCCGCCTTCATTCAACCCCACCTCGTCTGTCAAGTTCCCAGTCAAGGTCTACATTCACGGAGGGTAAGCTCTCATGTTACCTTAATGTAACATCAAATTAATCGCCTGTGACAGATTCCTCCAGTTCGGTTCTCCCCATGGCCTGTCCTCGCAGGCGCAGTTCGTTGCGAAGGAACGTAATGAGATTTACGTGAACATCGGCTACCGTCTTTCAGCTTTTGGCTTCCTCACATGTGACAATCCGCGTATCGCTGGTAACTTTGGCTTCAAGGACCAGTGGATCTCGCTCGAGTGGATCAAGGCGAATATTGCAGCCTTTGGAGGTATAGACTTACTCTTCTAAATCTTCTTTTAAGGAAGGCTTGCTGAATCTATATTATTACTTATAGGTGATCCCGAGGATATTCAGCTCACGGGTTTATCAGCAGGTAAAAATGAAATGCGAATAGGTACCTACAGATGATTTATGATACATCCAGGCGCGCATTCCGTGCACCAGATCCTGCACCATGCATCACACCTTCCCAAAGGCCAGATAGCCCCCTTTCGCAGCGCTGTTCTCCAATCCAACGCCATGATGTAAGCCCGCCCCACTCTCTCCTTATGTTTCGCCTTCCTAACATTTCCCTCACACTCAGTCTTGCTCCAAAGACGGCCTCAGAGCTTCACGAGCAATACGCTGCTCTCTGTACCACGCTAGATCTTGACCCCTCCTCTCCTTCCACGCTCGCAACGCTCAAAGATCCCGCCAAGATTCCTGCCGAGCGCATAACCAAACTTATTTCTGTCGATGCGCTAGGTGCTCACGGCACGTTCCGCGGGTGTCTTGATGGCTCCTGGATCCCCACCACACCCGACCCAATGGCCTGGCAAAGCTCTGGCGGATTCGCGCGCGGCCTACTCGCCGCAGGCGTACGTAGCATCATCGTCGGCGACTTGGTGGACGAATGGTTCCTCTACGCACTTGCACACCCCATCACAGTCCCCGCAGACATCAGCACCAACCTCGCGCGGTACGTCCCCGCGCGCGCGGTGGATGCGTTGTTGGCGATGTATTCGGCGTTGCCTGAGGATGCGACGCCGCGGGCGTGTTTTGAGCGGTTTGGGAGGGTGCTGAGTAATGTACAGGTGCATGCGCCTGTGCGGGTGCTCGCGAGGGATTTGGCGGCTGCGAAATTTCCCGTGGTGAGGTACGAGATTCGATGGGCGCCCACAAAGGTGCGGGAGTGGACTGAAGGTGCGGAAACGTCTCCTTAGTTGTGATTTCTTATTTTATATTATCAAAATATATCTAGGCTACGTGACACATGCGACGGACCGCGCCATATGGTGTTTCCTCGAGACGACAATGACAGCGGAGGAGCAGAATGTTGCGCGTGCGTGGCTGGATGCGGTTGACGCGGCGCTGCGCGAGGCAGAGGCGGATGGTCCAGCGGTGAGAGACGTACGGGACGTACTGATACTACACGACAAGCAGTCGGTAAGTTGGGACGTGGATGAACGCTATGATGAGATGATGCGCCTTATGGAGGCGCTGGATGGAGGTGAAAATAAGCTTACCTAGAAGNAAAAAAAAAAAGGTATAGTAAATACANTTTTTTAATGATCTATGGCGTCTGATGATTCCATGAAAATTAGGGAACTCATGTGAAGAAATAAAACAGTACAGTAATGGAGTTTACACACTTGGACCAAGGTGGATTCACAATATCAATATTAATCTCCGTAGTCGACGCTACTCTGGACTCTGGACTCCGGAATCGACCGAGGAGCGGGTATTACAGTTTGCTCTCTTTGATAACTAAGTCAAGTCAGGACTACCAGTCAGAGTCACACGACACAAGCCGATGCGAGTTTTTACGACAAGTGAATTGATCTCGTGGCTTCAACGGATGTCGTCTGACACAAGGCAGAGCGAGAGAGACTGCAGACAAAGGACTAGAGTAAAATTCTAAACTCAAGACCCAAGACCTTCGTGATGAACAATAAATAACGATAGCCAGATAGACACACGACGTAAGACGGTCTCAATTACCAGAATCACAAAGTCAGAGAGAGCTTGAGTAGAGCGAGCGAACGGTACTAGTACTATCGATGATTATAATCGCAGCAATATTAATATTAATATTAATATTAATTAGTTAATATCAATATCAATATATTGCCTGCGAAGCCTCTTAGTCTATTTCTGGAAAGGTAAAAAGAGTAAATAAACCCTAACACCAGCTGCCTAATTAGGGGTGCGGGGTCTCCGACTAGCCGAGAGCGTGCAGCTCTCGCCCCAGTCGCCTCGAGCTCGTCGTCCTCCACGACGTCCGCCACATATTCCATGTCGTGCGCGATCCTCTGATTCGCACTGCACTCCCCTTCCCTACACCATATCCTCCCCGCTGCGAAACCATCTGCCAGCCCGGCCGGCCTCTGCACCGCGCACGCGTATCCAGTCGCGCTGTTGCTGTTGCTGCGAACGAAGTTGGACTCGACGTGCACGCACGTCTATTCTTGTTGCTGCCCCATCCCCAGGTCCCAGCCAGCCAGCACGCAAGACAGCCCACGCCCGCAGGTGCCCTACTCTGTCCGTGCACAAAGTGAGAAACTCAATCGCCCTGTCCCGTGCGCAGACAGACCGCGTGTGCTTACTTTACTTTCAACTTCAACTGTCTCCCGCAGGCGAGGCAGGCGTTCCGACTCCCCGAGTCCGTTTCTCAGCTGCATACCCTCCCCCGCGTCTCTGGGGCTCACGTTGCAGGCCAACAACTACTCTTTTTTTTCTTCTTATTTTGTCACATACTACATAACCCACTTCTCTATACACAGTCGATATCCCGCGCAGCAGCAGCAGCAGCAGCAGCAGCACCCGCGGCAGCTTCAACAGCTCAAAGTGTCCTACCTACACCTTCATGGCGACCACCATGACCCAGATGCCTGCTCCGCCCAACCCAGGCCCGAGCGCGTCGCGCCCATCCCGTTCGCCGCTTCCCACCGGCGCGCGCACCCCCGAAGAGGCCGAGTCCGATTGGATCCGTGAATTCCGTGCAGAGCTCAAGGCGCGCCAGGCCGAACGTCTCCGCGAGCTCGAGACGCAGGCCGAGGCAGAATTCCGGCGTGCCTCTGCAGACTTCGAAGACAAAGCTCGCGCGCGAAATATACCTCATAAGGAGTTAGAGGCTGGCTTCACACAGCTGAACGCGACGTTCGACGCACAGTGTCGCCGCATTCGTCGCTTACTCCGCGAGGAGGAGGACGCGATGGTTGAGCGCGAGCGCAACGTGCGAAAGGTCTCTATGGGCGACGGTGTGGACTCGCCTGAGCTCATGGACGCGCTCATTCGCGAGCAGGAGGAGATCCTGAAGAGCTTTCAGCCGCATGGTGAGCACGCACGCGCGCCATCGCAGCCGCCTACGCCTACCTCTGCTCCTCCCCAATCACATACACCGTCGTTGGCATCGCCGGCGTCATTTCAAACGCCGTCACGCTCGTCAAGCAGGCCTGCGCCGGCGGTATGGAAGCCCC